>BSQZ01000056.1:1715000-1792500 GCA_033239005.1 Lamellibrachia satsuma
GTCACGGAATATGTCGTGATACGGCAACCTGGTGAACCAGTGCATCAGTGCATCTTCGCGAACAAATACACAATTGAACTTTGTCCCGGTTTCCGCATCAACCAGTGCAATGCTTTGCTAGATTAACTGGCTTATGCCGGGGTAAGTCATGGTCGACAAATGTTTTCTGCTTCGAATTTACGATTCAGAAATGTTCAAAATCTGTGTGCATCGTGTAGTTTCGTATCATGATATTTTCATCACATTCATATCATATTGCATCTCGGGTGTATCGGCGAATCGCAGTATTTGCTGAACAAAGTGTAAATAAAAGTCTCACGAAGTATTAATTATTTATTTTAACCAATGAAACATTAATTATAATAAATGTATTTTGCTAGAATCCTTGATATGCTTTCTTGGTTACAAAAATATTTCCTTATTCGACGAGACTCCCCTGGTTGTGTCGACATATTTACCCCGCTGCTATAAACATGCCTCCATAAGATCGCGATTAAAGCACGGTAAACATGAGAGGTATTTATTGTAGTCAAGAGCAGCGCCAATCACCTACCGACACACTTGAGTACTGGACCGTTCCAGTATCCGGCGGTGTCACAAACCCGGTAGGTAACACCATCTCCTTGTTTACACCTGAAAATAAAATAATTGTAGCATGTGATAAACTGAAGCAAGGTATCTCACTTCAGCAAACAAACTGTAAGAAAATAGGCACAGTCGGCTTAGTAATATTGGGTGTGTACTTTTGATAATGTCATCGAAAGAATTTGTTTATATCGTTAGATCGGGTAACCTGCAAAAGTGTGAATAACTTATTACATAGTATATAGAGACATAGCTACTTTTACCTTTTTCGATGAATTTGAGCCCAACAGGAAATAATTGAATAGTTTGTCAGATGATTTGATCAAAATAAAGCAACACATTTGTACAGTAAAATAGTGGATTAGATATGTACAACATAGTGGAATAAATATGTACAACATAGTGGATTAGATATGTACAACATACTGGATTAGATATGTACAACATAGTGGATTAGATATGTACAACATAGTGGATTAGATATGTACAACATAGTGGATTAGATATGTATAACAGTGGATTAGAGGGCCACTCTCCTGAATTGTCTGACATTTCGTTTTGAAGTTTTCCCGCCTTATTACTTGCTTATTCCTTTATCTAAAATAGTATTATTATATACCACTGGCTTTGCCACGACAAGTTCTTTCAGAAAATATATACCTTTCCGTAGTTGTATGCCAATGAACGGTCCACGTCCCTTTAAAGTGTAAAAACAGCCAAAATAAGCGTTCCCTAAAATATTTCTCATTTCAGAAAGCTTTTATTTTAAATTTACTAATGATAATTTACCATTTGAAGTGTCTTATGTTAAAGTAAACTTTTCAGTGTGTGTCACAAACTATGATTGAGGCCCCTGCAACAGCTGCTCCTACCCACACTTATTGTGTTTGTTAATGAGCCCATTTGTATTGTTACGCCCGATACCAAGCTGCAGCACCAATATTTTAATACAACAAATTAATGATTTTCGCCGTGATACAATAGGTCAATGGCAACCTTAATGAGGACATTATGTAATGTGCAAATTAACTTTGTAAAAAACATTATGTGAAGCGACATTAAATAAATCCAGTCTGCCTAGATGTCAACAAAAACACCGTTACACTGCATCCACACGTAGAACACCACACGATTAATGTTCAGAATGAAAATACTTTAACTGCTTATTGGTATCTTGGAATGACGTTCTCATTGCAAAGAGCAAGTGGATGCCTAGTAATAGCACCGAGTATACAACTTCAGGAATGTGTACAATGTGATGGCGAAAGAACCCTACCACTTTACAAGGGATAGTTCCTGTTATAAGTGATGTTGCCGTGATGCCAGCACCAATACATGTCAAGGAAATTATGATAGGTGGGTGAAGACAACAATTAAACGTCAAACCTATTGGAAGTTGCAACCCCAGACAAGCACCTGTGGACGTTGTAGAGGACGTGGATGTGGGCGCAAAGAAACTAGTCACACGTAGTCAAAACGTGCAATACAGTGTGCAGTAGAAATCTATATTACTGTCCTGCACAATAAGCATCAGTTTGACATATATAGATTGCAAATATACTTTGTTTAAAATATAGTTCTTACGCCCTGTACCAAGCTTCAGTGTTGTGCTTCAATTGAATTCATTACGGAGTTTTAAAAAGCGGTAGATAAATGGCTTACCTTATCATGCAGTTTGTCGCGACGGGAGCGAGACCCTTGTCTATGACCCGTATTTCATTGTCACCGTGGTCGAAGCACCGGCTAATACTACCATCATGTTTCAACGTCTCAATCGAACAACCTCTGGTGGCAACTTCTGCTAATGATTCGTCATACTGGAAAATACCACGGTTGTTTATTTATAACGAATGCTGTTAGACAATAAAATGTTCTACGGTGATATTAAGGAGTATAAACAATTAGTTTACTTCGTAGAGTAGCAACCAAGCTTTGCGAAACACCTACTTTGATATTGTTTCTAACATACGCCACCGCAATGCAAAACATCGACATAATATCCACGTTAACAAATCTAATACACTCTATGCCTTTGCTATTATCGTCCACAAGTCACAAGTATCAACATCTGCTCATGGAAAAGCGGGACAGCACTCTGGAGGAAAAGCAATGAAATGTTCACGAAAGGCGGCAGATTGCTCATGAAATGCGGGAAATACCCTCCTCCACACAACTGTGTTTTTTCGCTGTTTTTAATGTCTTGTTTTTCGAGTCGCCATTTTGATGTGCCGTTCTCGTTCACGATGAACGGACACGCGAGAACTTGTGAAATTACATGAGACCAAAGAAACGAATGTGTTAAATGTCGATTTTACCGTGTATCCACCTTGACAAAACGTTGATCCCATTATCAGAGCAAGTGTTTTGGTAGCAGCTAACGCAGTGCCATACGTTTTTCTTATAAATCGAGACCATTGGCTCTATGAATCTGTGAGAGGATTTTTCAAGTTCCAATGTGGGAGCTGTTACTTCCCCTGATATAGACACCAAATAGAAGGGACCAATGGCTTTTAGTGTCTCTTCCGATAGACACAGGCTAAGTGCCCAAGTTTTGAAGTGGACTCGAACTCCGGTCCAATAGATTAACAGTCCGGTGTTCTAACCGTCGAGCCACAGCGCCCCTGTATCGTGTAGGACACAGTTAAGAGACTTACCAGTCCCAAGAGGGCAAGCAACACAATCGTCTTCAGCAGCATGTTCTTATGTGCTTTCAGGTGCATCGAGTGTCCTCCAGGAAGCCTGGAACCAACGCGTGGCTCATTCAGTGGCAAGACATGTATTGATCATAAGAAAGTAGGTGAAGGTGGGGCATGTCCGCACGCTGAGGCATGTCCGCACGCTGAGACATGTCCGCACACCTCGTTATTGACCACACCACGCAGTATTTGGTTTCTAAACTATGTTCTACGGTAGCATCTCACTCGTACATCTCACTCGTATATCTCACTCGTACATCTCACTCGTACATCTCACTCGTACATCTCACTCGTACATCTCACTCGTACATCTCACTCGTATATCTCACTCGTACATCTCACTCGTATATCTCACTCGTATATCTCACTCGTACATCGAAAACGCGAATGCAAGTAAGTAAGAAAAGTCGATAGTGATAAACTAAAATGTTATTTGTGAAGAATTTCGTGTAATTGTATACGTATAATGATACGTAGCTCATACCTACAGTAATCTATTCACCTGGGTGTGCTTATGCGTTATGCGTTTTTAATAATTACTGTTACCACCGTAGACCGCGTGTGTGGGAAAATTTACAATATTCGTGTGTGCTGATATGCCCCAGTGGAGGGCGGATATGCCCCAGTGGTGGGCGGATATGCCCCAGTGGTGGGCGGATATGCCCCAGTGGTGGGCGGATATGCCTCAGTGCATTATGTTCATTTGTATAACGTGACGAAGACGTTATTACTGTATATATATATATATATATATATATATATATATATATATATATATATATATATATATATATATATATATATATATATATATATATATATATACATATATATATATATATATATATATATATATTATGTTGTACTAATATATATATATATATATATATATATATATATATATATATATATATATATATATATATATATATATATATATATATATATATATGTATATATATATATATATATATATATATATATATATATATATATATATATATATATATATATATATATATATATATATATATATGTATATAATTATATTGGTTTTCACGTATATACGAATGCATAAGTGATTATGTGATATATGGCGTATGCATTACGCCAATGGAGATTTTCATCAACGAACCACAAGCCTGCAACACCTTCCCCTCAGGGGCCATCCATAAAGTACGTCACGCTCAGGAGGTGGGGTGTCCGGGTAAACGTTACGAAGCGTTGCATGGGCGTGGTGGGTGTATTTGCGACCGTCACGTTCGTTATTTAAAAGTGTTTTGTCAACCTAGCTATCGATATCAGACTGATTAATAGCATTGATTGCTTTGACAGTTTATGGGTACATTTCAACTGAATTCCAACAGAAAAGGAAAGCGGCCTCCACCACCAGTGACGTATACAGTGGCGCCCGAAAAGTCTACAAACGTGTGTGCCGACAAAACGCTCTACAAAACACCAGCTTGTTGCACCCCAAGCCCTGGTAAAATGTCACTGAACACTCGTGTGTGTACATGGATGATGTTGAATTGGAGTGGTTTGGTGAGGAGAACGTAGACATTCATTGTACTCCCAAAACATCACTGGTGTGGGACACCAATATTTGGGCAGCACTATGAATCCTTGGGAGGATGAGTACGTGTATATTAAAATGTGGGCAAATAAGTAGAAGCGTGTGTGCTTAGTGTGTAATAAGTGCACCAGGACTAGAAAAAACTCCCAAGGGTTTCACGATAGGCATCGTTAGACATATTAAACATACATAAACATGAACATTTTATTTATTATTTGATATGGTTGCCTATAATGTACCTGCGAATTACGAATTAACGCAGATATGCAACGAATCTGAAAATAAAAAAATAGATGTATGCATATCAGGTCGGGGGGGGGGTCTTTCTTGTCAAAACAAACATAGTTCTATGGGACGTCAAGGTCAGCGCTACGAAGCGTGATTTGGGGGCGGGGGGGTCTGAAAAAGTCTTTAAAATATTGTGACGTACTTTATGGATAGCGCCTATGAAAAAGTGTGTGCATCATGAAATGGTTTCATTTGGGTACTGTTTTGATATTTCAGGTCAATGAAAACGTCTTGAACTTATTTATGGTGTAGTTGATGCACCATAAAATCATGGTTGGGGAATAGTTGTATGTGTGCGCGCATTTGTGTGTGTGCATGCTTGCGTGCGTGCATGTGTGCGTGATTGCGTGTGCGTATAAGTTCACGGGCTCGTGGCCGGGATCTAGATGCAACTTCACCCGAACACACAATTTGCCCTGCTTGCAAATGTCCTGAATTTACCCAACCAACTGGTCTATGAGAGAATAAACCCGGGAACAACACAAGCGCACCTGTTAAGTGTGGCCAGTGATCACCAATAGTGCACCTGTTAAGTGTGACCAGTGAACACCAATAGTGCACCTGTTAAGTGTGGCCAGTGATCAACAATAGTGCACCTGTTAAGTGTGGCCAGTGATCACCAATAGTGCACCTGTTAAGTGTGGCCAGTGATCACCAATAGTGCACCTGTTAAGTGTGGCCAGTGAACACCAATAGTGCACCTGTTAAGTGTGGCCAGTGATCAACAATAGTGCACCTGTTAAGTGTGGTCAGTGATCACCAATAGTGCACCTGTTAAGTGTGGCCAGTGATCAACAATAGTGCACCTGTTAAGTGTGGCCAGTGATCAACAATAGCGCACCTGTTAAGTGTGGCCAGTGATCACCAATAGTGCACCTGTTAAGTGTGGCCAGTGAACACCAATAGCGCACCTGTTAATTGTGGCCAGTGAACACCAATAGTGCACCTGTTAAGTGTGGCCAGTGATCAACAATAGCGCACCTGTTAAGTGTGGTCAGTGATCACCAATAGTGCACCTGTTAAGTGTGGCCAGTGATCAACAATAGTGCACCTGTTAAGTGTGGCCAGTGATCAACAATAGCGCACCTGTTAAGTGTGGCCAGTGATCAACAATAGTGCACCTGTTAAGTGTGGCCAGTGATCAACAATAGCGCACCTGTTAAGTGTGGCCAGTGATCAACAATAGTGCACCTGTTAAGTGTGGCCAGTGATCACCAATAGTTCACCTGTTAAGTGTGGCCAGTGATCAACAATAGTGCACCTGTTAAGTGTGGCCAGTGATCAACAATAGTGCACCTGTTAAGTGTGGCGAGTGATCAACAATAGTGCACCTGTTAAGTGTGGCCAGTGATCAACAATAGTGCACCTGTTAAGTGTGGCCAGTGATCAACAATAGTGCACCTGTTAAGTGTGGCCAGTGATCAACAATAGTGCACCTGTTAAGTGTGGCCAGTGATCAACAATAGTGCACCTGTTAAGTGTGGCCAGTGATCAACAATAGTGCACCTGTTAAGTGTGGCCAGTGATCAACAATAGTGCACCTGTTAAGTGTGGCCAGTGGAAATATGCTTTGGTACACATCATCGTTGGAGCCAGACACATTAATGCGAATCCACGATGTCCTTTGCTTTGCGCATGCAAATATTTATGACGTCATTGCCGTGTAAAATCATGTAGCGTTATCTCAATACACAGCGGTGACGACCGGGAAGTCCCTTTTCTTATTCATGCGTCGATTCGGATGGCAATTTGATCAATAAAGTCACCGCGGGGTGTCAATCAGATGTACTAGCTTCCCATGTCCGGAGCGATAGCTTTCTTAGATAATTGTAACATCGTAGCGTCAGCACTGGTGCAGTGACAATAATGGTACACAAGCAATGTGTTTTTAAAATGTCCCTTTTCCTGTTCAAATACGCAAATCAGATAAAGGGAATATCAATAGTTTAGCTAGATTTTAAGTTTTATTAGCGTACTCATGGGTTGTTTAGAAGCTGGCTAATTGGCTGGTTTATTTTGGTACATGGTTATTTTGCGACGTCGCTTAATGTAACCACGATGGGACTAAGCCATTAAGCTATACTTGAAAGCTGGCAGGTAACGCCTTGTGGTGAACATATCGCAGTCCCGAGCGGACACATTCACTTGTGAAAACTCGTAACTTTTTCAAAGGAAGAGCAGTTTACTGTTATTGAGATGTTCCTTATATCCATGTCACGGAGCAAACCAGGTTTTTAAGCGGGTGCTCCTTACATCGGGAATCCTTATAATGAGAGGCCAATGCTACACAACGCAATGCAGTGCTGTTAGTTTCAGAATGTTGAACAACAAAGCGTTCCTTCAATACGTAAACAGAGAGTGTAGGTAATAACCCCCGCCCCCTCCGCGAACTGTACCCGATGCTATAATCAATTAATAGTTCACCAACCTCGGTGTCTGTGAGCCCAGCGTGACCGGTGTTGGTCGTTCCAATCGAAATAATGATGGCGTAAGTTTTCAGACGTGGTCTGTACAGATCACATTGGTGTTAGTGTTTCGATTCAGCAAGGCCGCCACTACAGCTCGCATAACCACATTGCTGCCTCGGGTATTTCCAATGTCCTTATTATTACTCGTGACTCGTGGTTAACACTTGTACAGGTTTCAACAAACGGCTCGACACGGGTCAATGATCATTCGGCAGGTGGCTGCATGTCACAGTCAACACAACATGTTATATCCTAAAATAACTTAGCGTTGATTATCCAGGCTCCGGGATGTGGCGCCACCATTTGTTGCGCGCATCTGGGGTAGGTTCTATTATGACGGAAAGAATGTCTGCCCCCTGAGTCTCGGTGTATACGTAATTAGGGTGTCAACCGGGGTTTGGCTAACTAATCAAATAAGAGCAAACGTATTGGTTTCTACGATGCAGTTGGAATCAAGTTTAAACTTTGATTATATTGACACAACTGCTAAATCATGCAACAATTGTAGACAATCGACAATGACATTAATTGACTTCCGGCGCTTCAAGGCAACGCCTACTCAAACAGAATTGTTACGAGTCTCACGTACTGTACTTTATTAGCAACAGAGTCTTTACATTTAGAGTTTGCACTGGAAGATTAACATATTGCCTGCACTCATAGTTTTCGTAAGAATATAGATACGCTTGAACGCATACAAAGGAGAGCAACTAAAATGATTCCAGAACTGAGAGACCCTAGTTACGAAGAACGCCTGAAAGAATGTGGTTTAACAACTCTAGAGACAAGGAGGTTAAGAGGAGATCAGATTGAAGTTTTTAAGATATTGAATGGGTATGAAAATATTGACAGAAATATGCTTTACTCACTCAAGAAAGGTAGTAAAACTAGATGACATGAGGTAAAATTAAGTAAAGGATCTGTGTAGATTGGATATCAGGAAGTACTCTTTCTCACAGAGGACAATAAATGAATGGAACATATTGTCTACAGATTGTGTAACTGCTAGCAGCGTGAATAGGTTTAAAAACAAGGTTGACACATATCTCAGGACGGCGGTTTACACGTAGATGAATATAGTTGGACTCTCGATAAGCCAATGGCTTCCTTGTCCACTTGCCATCTGTGAGTTTGGCATGGATGACAACTCTTTTTAAATCTTGTTAAGGTACATGTAGCCTTCCCGTTTCTCAGTGGCATATATGCACAGACACACCCCCACCAATATGCAAGATGACCTTGTGGCATGTCAGAGGCTGAGCCTAGGGTTAGGCTGGGGCTAAGTGGCTAGGCTAGGGCAGACAAAACCTTCTACTAACTTACATGTTTGGCTTTTCAACCTTCAAAAAACTCTTCTTGATTGACTAATTACATTAGCCTATAACAATTATTTATATAGCACAATTGTGGTTCACCTGGCGTAGGTGACACTGGTGACTTTTGCACTTTATATTTTACACATGAAGTACTTATTATGTTGCATGTGTTAGTGCTGGTTGTACGTCTGATGGTAAGCCCAGACGGAGATTGTATTTGGTTTGTATATACTTGTACATTTACAGTAATTTCGTTACAACCAGCCATGCGCTCACAATTATAATTGTGTGAGCGTCCGGCAATCCAATACATTTATTCATGGATTGCCATGTTAACAACTTTGCTTTGTTTACGTAAATTGAACCAGGCACATCATTTATAATTACATTCAATTCACAATGGGGGATCCTATAGACAGCAGCGCAGGAGCGTAAATTATATTAGTCTATGACAATTACATTAGCCTATAACACATATCTCAGGAGGGCGGGTTACACGTAGACGAACACTAATGGACTATCGATAAGCCAATGGCTTCCTTGTCCACTTTCCACATGGGCCTTTGCCTTGGATGGCAATCTTGTTAAAAAATCTTATTAAATCCAGAACATTGTTGATGGATGTGATGTGGTGGGAACACTGGTGACGATCAGAGGAGGGAATTAAGGGAGACCGGGGCTAATTGTACACAGGGGCAAGTTGTCACAGAGTCGTTTTACGAAAACATAGCACACATATGGATATACCATTGACAGTAGTTGGTTTGAAGTCCACTAGCAGACAAACTGTCCTAAAATCTGGAGATAAGAAGACGAAATTAACGAGGTGGGAACAAAAATGACTTTTTAACCTCCAAAAATTATGTTTGGTATGTCCACATAATATAATCTCACGCAGCCACTTTTTATGTTTCGTAAATGAAACTTGAAATATATCTACTATGTAGTGTAATGGGTTATGCCATATAGATGTTAAACTGAAATTCAGGATTTGTTATCGTCCACGTGCGTTAAACTGCAAAACAAATGTGTTTGGAGCTAGTTGTTACAATGGTAATAATGCTCGGGCGGCTCGTACCGATGGCTCAGCCAGCGAGTTGAGTGCTGACAATGACTGAAAAAACAAAATTTATTTACCCACGACGTGTGGACGCTTTATTTCACTTTTGAAGCCTAGCGTACTGGTTTGTAACCAGTACTGTAAATGTTAGTAACTTCAAACAAAATTGAAAGATATCTCCGAAGGGTAGGTTACACTTAGATGGAAAATTGTTGGACTCTCGATAAGTAAATGGTTTTCTTGTTCACTTGCCAACTGGATGTTTTGCCTTGGATGACAATTGTGTTAAATCTTGCTAATTTGTAATGGAACAGTCCTATTTGAGCAATTAATAAATATTGCACGATATATTGAAATGTAGATGTACATGCGCGTATGCGTGTGTGCGCACGTGTGTGTATCAATAAACCACTAAACACGTATTGCCATTCACTATTTCATACTCAATTCAATCATTTATATTCCATTCACAGTTTATTGTTATGTAAGAATCCGGGGAATGAGTGCACTTTGGTAACTAAAAATTAAAAGCTTAATATATGAAGCTGTGAACACCTACTTGTTATGCACACTGTGTATAAGATGCGCATAAGTGTGTAAAATCCAATTGATGTAATAACGGTAACATGAACGAGTGACACTTGCTTTGCGATCCACACGTTCCTTGCTGTAACAGTGTGCCCCGTATGACGTAACAACTTGCCCAGCTTCATATATCTACCTAACTACAATACGGGAAATCATTATTGTTAACACGAAAAATGAATTTAATGTATACGTTGACATAAATAATCTATCACCTATCAAATTTTTCACAAAAAAGTGACTTTAATTGAAAATTGTAACAGCTATCCCCGGTCTCCCCTACGCACAAACCTCAACGCTTGCGTGGTACCTTGTAAAGATTCCACCCCTGCCTCGTCGTTGTTGGGCGCGTGCGCGCGAGTCGATTCTCAAAAAGTTCGAAATTAGCTCGCCAGATTCATTCACCAGTTGTCCAGGTATCGTCACGATTAGAGCAAGTTACACGTACATTTCACAATCATATAAAATCGCCATCCCGGCACATCAGTACACTGTACGTACCATCGGTACCTCTTTGGTTGACATTTAAAAAGTTCGTAATTTAGAAATCAACCGTAACGCTAGTGCAAGCCGGCTTGGTTTGTCTATGCGGAATTTTTTAAGGTGTGAATGTTGGGAGCATTTTCGTAGCTTCTCTCGAGGAGCGCACACGTCGTGTTTCAGTGAAATTGTCTGCCGCGCTCCATGAGTGCGCAAATCTGTTACCTTCCAAAGCAAGTCAGTCGCTTTCCCAGAAGTCTCCAGTACCAAAGTACGAATGCGTGAACATCTCCTTGTTCTAAGGTGTGACCAGGCCAGGGTGAGATCTTGAGGAAACCGGTTGACAACTCATTAATAAACTTCTAGGCACGGTGAAGGGGGTCCACGAAATACCCATTACTCAGAATTGAAATTCTGCCCCCAAGGCTAGGCTACATGTCTACATAAACCAAATGATTGTGTTAATGCTAGTAGTGTGAATATGTTTAAAAATAGGATTGACAAATATCTGATAAGGGCGGGCTACACATATATGATAACATTGTTGGACTCTCGATAAGCCAATGGCTTCCTTGTCCACTTGCCATCTGGACCTTGTTGTATGGGATGGCAATCTTGTTAAGTCTTGTTAAATAAATATCCAGGATTTTCTGAATAGCAAAATTATTATATCTATATTAGCCGTGTAACGAAGGCAACGACTTTACAACGTGTTTACACGTTATTGTTTTATTAAGTTCCGCCCACTCGGTAACAATAAAACCATGTTTATGGTGCCAGGCTCTCTTCTCCACGAGTTCACGACGGCGAGCGAGAGTCGGATAAGTGAGACTAATAATAACTAGTGAATGGCTGCAATGCAACGGTTCTTTTATTATAATTAATTCGGCAGGTGGCGCCACGTTATGGTATCCATACTCCCAACAGTGGCGCCACTCAACAATAATATTATAGCCACAACGTGATTATCAATTGGAAATGGACTGTTGGCGAAGTGGTATAAATAATTGTTTGGCTAGGCAACGTCATTGTTGGCTACGACGCGCTGCGTCATTGCGACTGTGAACTTGAGCAACCAAACATAGTATTATACAGAAACGAACGTTTTTGTGTTTCTAAACACGTTTTAATACTGACACTGGAAAACGTACAGCAACCACAACGGCTTGTGTCGTCTTCCTCGAAGATGAATGTCCCCGTAACCATTGGTCGACCACACCACCTCAGGAGAGCGTCAATGTGCGGTCTTGTTGCATTGAACGGTGTACGTAGACAACGAACAAACAGTCCTAGTCCTATCAAGAAGTCAGTTACTTCGTCGTGAACGATGTACGTAGAAAACGAACGAACAGTCCTAGTCCTATCAAGAAGTCAGTTACTTCGTCGTGAACGATGTACATAGACAATGAACTGCAAACAGTCCTAGTCCTATCAAGAAGTCAGTTACTTCATCGTGAACGATGTACGTAGACAACGAACAAACAGTCCTAGTCCTATCAAGAAGTCAGTTACTTCGTCATGAACGATGTACGTAGGCAACGAACGAACAGTCCTAGTCCTATCAAGAAGTCAGTTACTTTGTCGTGAACGATGTACATAGACAACGAACTGCAAACAGTCCTAGTCCTATCAAGAATCAGTTACTTCGTCATGAACGATGTACGTAGAAAACGAACAAACAGTCCTAGTCCTATCAAGAAGTCAGTTACTTCGTCGTGAACGATGTACGTAGACAACGAACAAACAGTCCTAGTCCTATCAAGAAGTCAGTTACTTCGTCATGAACGATGTACGTAGGCAACGAACGAACAGTCCTAGTCCTATCAAGAAGTCAGTTACTTCGTCGTGAACGATGTACATAGACAATGAACTGCAAACAGTCCTAGTCCTATCAAGAAGTCAGTTACGTCGTCGTGAACGATGTACGTAGATAGCGAACAAACAGTCCTAGTCCTATCAAGAAGTCAGTTACGTCGTCGTGAACGATGTACGTAGATAGCGAACAAACAGTCCTAGTCCTATCAAGAAGTCAGTTACTTCGTCGTGAACGATGTACGTAGATAGCGAAAAAACAGTCCTAGTCCTAGCAAGAAGTCAGTTACGTCGTCGTGAACGATGTACGTAGATAGCGAACAAACAGTCCTAGTCCTATCAAGAAGTCAGTTACGTCGTCATTAAAATTATTGTAGACGTTACCATGGTTACATGTTGTAAAACGTTGGAAAACATGACAACTCTGGTACATAGCTGGTCGTTCATCAGAAGTTTTTAGATAAAATTCTTTGTTATGCTACTTTGTTATGGCGAAGATGATTTAACAGGATTAATATTTGGTACGACAAAAATAGTTTATTATAAAACATTTTGAATAATTTTACAACACTACTTGTTTGGTGGGTTTTAGGACATTGCTCTGGATATATCAGTGGTTACTTTTCCACAGAGTCCACGTTACTGTTTTTCGCAATCAGAAAGCCTCATTTCCCAATATAATTTGTAATCACTTGACGTAGTATGCGTAACAGTGCGTGCATGCGTCTGTAATGTAACTATGTTGGTCTTTCCCATATTCTTCGTTATGGTGTCAACCTTATCGTGTCAGTCAGTAGATGTTATGCATCATCCGTATATATCTATCTTCTATGCCATTTACAACATTTCAGATATGCCCACATAGCTTGGATAAAATAAATAAATCATATACTGCAGGTGGCGCTACTTAGGTGAAATAACCGTTTGCAAATACCATAAGAACATTCAAGAAATGGGTAAACTTAAGCCACCAAACATAACAGCAAGACAAATAAGGAAGTCCAACAATGAACTCTTGGTTTGAGACCAAGCACGCGGTTATTTGAAAATACTTGTGTTATCAGCAGCTGTGTGCGTAGTTATGTCATCATGTTCAAGCCGGACATAATGATTTTGATATTATTTATAAACACCAGAACGTTAAAGCGAAAACAGAGCTGTCACGATTTAAAAGTTGAATACATTAAATGGGATGTGGTTCATCTCAAGTTAGAAAGTGGTCAACATGAATTAAATAAGCCCACCGTGATCAGTTTTCCACGAGCGACGAGTATGATTTTGTTTCCAAATAGACACCTGGACGGGAATATACATCTATACTGGGCGCGCGTTAGTTCAGGTCAAGTATATCGCGACTCTGCAATGCATGTAATGTCATTTAACTATTAGCAAAGTCACTCCGTGGTTGTCCTGCCGCCGCATCTGTATTGACAAATCCCTTAACATTTGAGAGTAAAGTCCTCTTACTCGCGAGTTTATGCACGAAGTACGCCTTATATAGGAAGTGTAGTTGTAGTAACCAGAGCAAACACGAACCCAGTTTAATAAGAACGAACAGACACATGTGAATTGCGTATGTGACATAATAAATGGTGTTACATTGCCAACATTCAGCTACTGAACGCATTTGCAATTTGTGGATGCCGAGAAGCTAAGCCGATTAGTGTCTGTATCGGACAAAATATCCTTAGCTATGTTAAAATATGCAAAATGAAATCAACGTTTTCTAATATTACCATCGTAACGATTACATGCTTACAGAAGCATGAGAGGCACAAGGTGGGACGGGGAAACAGGCTCACGATTACATTGGCACATAACAGCTGCTAATGTCATCGCACATGGCTTTCTGAGTGTTAGCTACACCCGTATACACAACAGTGACAGTAAGTAAAGTAAAGTAATGTCCCATCTCGTAACACCGTCTACACAAAGTAATGTCCCATCTCATAACACCGTCTACACAAAGTAATGTCCCATCTCATAACACCGTCTACACAAAGTAATGTCCCATCTCGTAACAACGCCTACACAAAGTAATGTCCCATCTCGTAACACCGCCTACACAAAGTAATGTCCCATCTCATAACACCGTCTACACAAAGTAATGTCCCATCTCATAACACCGTCTACACAAAGTAATGTCCCATCTCGTAACAACGCCTACACAAAGTAATGTCCCATCTCGTAACACCGCCTACACAAAGTAATGTCCCATCTCATAACACCATCTACACAAAGTAATGTCCCATCTCATAACACCGCCTACACAAAGTAATGTCCCATCTCGTAACACCGCCTACACAAAGTAATGTCCCATCTCATAACACCGTCTACACAAAGTAATGTCCCATCTCGTAACACCGTCTACACAAAGTAATGTCCTATCTCGTAACACCGTCTACACAAAGTAATGTCCCATCTCATAACACCGCCTACACAAAGTAATGTCCTATCTCGTAACACCGCCTACACAAAGTAATGTCCCATCTCATAACACCGTCTACACAAAGTAATGTCCCATCTCATAACACCGTCTACACGAAGTAATGTCCCATCTCATAACACCGCCTACACAAAGTAATGCGCGAACGAGAATAAACAAAGTGGTAGTAGTTACCTCCTGAGGTATGACTAACAAAATATTTTGACGGTAAAGGTTACTTCCAGAGTCAGACAAACGTCTACGAATGGCCCAAGTGTTTCGAATTAGACGCCTTCTTCAAGACACAGTTGGGGTGACAGAGGGACTGTAATCTGACCAATATATCTTAAAGACCCCTCCTCAGTTCATTTCAAATTCATGTTGCGAACATTCAAACCTACCTAATATGCCAGCTCTTTTGTGTAACTTTTGTATGAAGATTTTGTGAAATCATCAGAGACACTATTAAATTAGCTAAAGCTTAATCCAGCATTTATTGAAGTAAAAACGCTGAAAACTTACGAATTTCGGCCTTAGTGAAATTTCAAAACTTTGTCTTGTGATCGGCGAGAAGATGGGAGTCAGGACCAAGATCAGTATTGACCCCATAAACCGTTTTGGATATCCACTATTTTGAATAATACCAGATCTATTACCTAAGCTATTCACACACTACATTTTGATAGAAACAGGATTTCAACGAACCGGATTCGCGATAGGCAAAATCAGTTGTAGGTGGCGTTTTATGTAGCCTTGTCGATATCCCAGGAACCCGCTTATTCAGCCCATACGACGTCGTAGCTAATCTTGAGCGTTGTACTTTTCACAACTTCTGAATTAAAAACATAATTAGTCTAATATGTTGGCATGTGTCGATTACGTTACATGTGTTATTCGGATTGTCATGTCACAATTAGTGTGTATTAATCTAACTACGTAACTAGTAACATATAAGATATGTTTTTAAAAAAAAAAAGCTGCAGCATATTATAAAACTATGACTATGACAAATGTACTCAGTGGAGTTTCGAGAAGGGTGTGACTATGACTCGTGTAACATGTGTAATTGTTGGGGCGCTGGCCACAGCGGGGAAACCGCGCGCTATTCTTATATAACCCATACTGGGTAGATACGTAATCCTATTGATTGAAGAAGAAGAAGAAGGAATGCTTTTATTTGACCCATCATACATTTCATATAATACATATATATCCATGTTCAATTATAATTTTAAATAATACAAGTGTATATTGTTGTAAGTAAACTAAGTATATATTAAGATAAGCAAATAAATAGGGTCAGGAGACTCGTCTAAGACTTTGATAGTCGCTATCGAGGAGCCACCTTGCAAAATAAAATTAAGCTAAATCAGTTGGTCAAACATATATAATTTTTGTGAGAATAATAATATCATCTCTGATTGTGTGTGCGTGCGTGCGTGCGTGTGTGTGTATGTGTGTGTGTGTATGAGTGTGTGCGTGCATGTGCTTGTTCGTGTGCATGTGCGTGTTCGTGTATTACTATTCTCGCTTGATTATGTGTGTTTGCAGTTTAGGCGCCTTTTAGTATAAGGGTGACAGGTGGCTGTATTTTTTTTTATTTTGCATACATATATAGCAATTTTGCCTTGTGTATGACCCTTGATAATTTTGTAAAATAATAAATTTAGCATACTGAGCAAATCGTCGTAAGCTGTGTGTATTAAGCTTTTCCTTAACTACAGTGGGAATATTATTAAGTAAAAATGGTAAATTATGCCGAAGACATTTCTTTGCAAATTCGTGTTAGGTAATAATTCTCAATGCTTTCTTTTGAAGTTTTATTATTCTATTTGTTTGAAAACCCCAAGCCATGATGCAATAATGAATGTGTGGTACAATTAATGAATTTTATAATAACGTTTTAAATTGTTGTAATAACACATGTTTAAATTTATTTAAAATACCAATCTTTTTAGAACATGCGTTTGAAATTTTTTCAGTATATCTTTTCCAGTTCAGATTTGTATCAATAATTAAACCTAAGAAATTAAATTCCTTAACTTGCTGAATATTTATATTATCTATCTTCAGAGTAAGCGTCTGTACATTTTTATTTGTCCTTTGGAATGTCATATATTTAGATTTTGCAATGTTTAATGATAATTTTTTTATTTTGAACCATTAATTTATTTTTTAAAGTTCATCATTTATTAAAGATTCTAAATTGTCATTTTGTATGTTATCATTAAAGGTGTTTTAAGTACTTGATAAGGTTGTGTCATCAGCATAAATGATGAAATTAAAAATGTTACTGGCTTGTGCAAAATCATTGATATATATAATAAATAACAGAGGTCCTAGGATTGAGGCCTGTGGTATGCCAGTTGTTACTGATAACATGTTTGATTTTATATGATAAATTTCAGTGTATTGTTTACGGTTATTTAGGTGGCTACTGAATAAGTTCAGATTTGTACCATTTATACAATAATATTTTAATTTGTCAATTAAAATTAAATTGATTGACCGGGTGTGCGGTCAAATAAGACCAACTGCCTTGGTTGGACCCCGACCCCTTGTATATAATTATCGGCAGTTGATAGACGCATGTGAGATTGATGCCAGAGGTGCTGAGTATAGCATATAGTATGCATGATAGAGGTGATGAGCATAGCATATTTGATGGAAGCTAAAAGTGATGAGCATAGCATAAGGTGATGAGCATAGCATATTTGATGGATGCTAAAGGTGATGAGCATAGCATATGGAATGTATGCTGGAGTCGATGAGCATAGCATATGGGATGGATGCTAGAGGTGATATGTCACAGACCCTATAACATGTCACATATCTTACACACTCTGTGGGCCACACACTGGACTTTGTGACAATCCCAAAACCTATATTTGACTATTTCTGTTGACGTTATTCCGATGTCCATATCCGATCTTAATGTGGTGCGCTACGGTTAACTTGTGAATCAGTATCGGCCATGGCGTCAACATCCATTTCAGCGGAACGTGTCACCGGCTACATTGCTTCTTGAGAACATGTATTCATAAGCATGCGCATGAGCGACGGACCGCCGTGCGGGTGATAAATCCAATCCGTGA
Organism: Lamellibrachia satsuma; assembly: GCA_033239005.1. Classification (NCBI taxonomy): domain Eukaryota; kingdom Metazoa; phylum Annelida; class Polychaeta; order Sabellida; family Siboglinidae; genus Lamellibrachia; species Lamellibrachia satsuma. The sequence goes on from BSQZ01000056.1 coordinate 1,733,384, forward strand.
TACAATAGCGATATTGACGACGCGAGATGACAACGACGAAATAACGAGTCGTTGTGGAGACGTACACAGTTGGTGATTCATCGTTAGATGTACGTAGCAGCCTGTGACGAGTGCAACAAGCTCAGTGCACTCTCGAAAACGAACTACTACAGTGACAAATGACAGCTGATAACAAAAACATGTTCAGCATCCTGAAATCGCTGAGTGGGAAGCCACCACCATTATTTCAAAAAATGTCTCCGCAGTGGACTATTGCAACGTATTTTCGGACTATTTTAACAACAGGGTAGCCGAAATTCGCCAGGGTTTACATGCTGCCAGACAGCGCATCACGCCACCGCGTGAAATACGTTGTTTTGTCACGCCGATCGACACCTTTACACCGACAACAGTACGCGAAGTACCGACCATCATCACGAGAACGTGCAAAACGTGCATGCACTTACGCACTTGCTATCATTGTTTCCTATGTAACAAACGCGTGTTTGGTCGAAGGAACAATGCCGACTGTGCTGAAGCGAGCACTTGCACATCCACTATTCAAGAAGTCCTCGCTATGCAAGGACACGCTAAGTAATTACCACCCAATCAGAAATCGTTCCCAACTTTCGAAAATAATTTAAAAGGTTGCGGCCAACAGACTGAACACTCACTTAGTCAATGGATCTCCGACGGACACATTTCAGTCCGCATACAAGCGAAACCACCACACCGAGAGAGCTCTACTGTGGGTAGTTAACGAGATCAGGACTGCCCTAGACAGTCGACATGTGTCATCGGGGGACACGTCTACATGCAGAAGTTCGTTGTACTCTTCGATCTAAGCGACGCATTTGACACGACAGATCACGCAATACTACTGGATGGTCTACAATGACGTCACAGCTTCGCCCGAGTGGGTATGCGTTGGTTGGAATCTTACCTACGTGATCGCCAAGCGTCATCCAGCGAGACGACTTTGATAACGGGCGAGCCGCAAGGATCAGTGCTTCAACCACTCTTATTTTCATTATACGTGCAGCCGATCGGTGATATCACTCATAACCAAGACTTAACATATCACCACTATGTCGATGATCTACAACTATTCTGTCATTTAGACCTGGATGCATCTTCTCTGTTGACCGCTGTGCGTTGGATCGAGCGGTGTATTGATGACGTGAAGGATTGGATGACGCGGAACTATCCTCGCACGAATGACACCAAAACAGAAATTCTACCTGTTATCCCCAAATCGGCATTAGGTATCTTACGTGGAATGCGTGTACATGTCGGGACAGATGAAATCAGTGCAGCTAAACGTGTTAGAAATTCCGGCGTCTACCTTCATAGACATACATAGGATATGATTGTGCAAGTGTCTTGTACCATCAGTACTTGCTCGCTATATCTACGCAATATTGGTTTGATTTACCGACAACCGACAGCGGAACGTGTAGTGAATGCCAAGGTGACCTCCGGTTTGGACTACTGCAACGCTCTGTTGTTTGGGGACGTCTGCCAATAATATCGGCCGATTGCAGCGGCTTCAGAACGCAGCCGCTCGCCTTGTTACTCGCCAGACTCTTCGTGAACGTGCGATGCCTATACTTCGCCAACTACCCATTCAGCAGCGCATTACATTCAAGCTCGCTGCGCTTACGTACAGGGTGTTGCCCTAAGACCTCTCGCCCATCTACATGCAGAAGCTCGTGCGCATCAACAAGCCAGCCAGATGGCTTCGCTCTAACACCCTCGTCGTCCCGGAATCAAGCAGCAGAGCCGGTGACTGTACATTTGCCCAGGCAGCGGCAGCCGTGTGGAACGCAGCCGTGTGCAACGCAGCCGTGTGGAACGCACTGCCGTCCAGTGTTACCTGCAAAACTTCACTGGACTCATTTAAATCAGCCTTAAAGACTTACTTATTTACTGCCGCGTATATGTAGCTCAGTGCTGAAACAAAAACTTTACCATAACTTATTGATGTTTTATCTTAGTTTATTTATTTGTTTTACACTTTTTAGTTTAATTAGCCTATCCACTATTTAGCTTAAGCTGATTTATGTGTACATTTATTTTAGTTTATTTATTATTAAATTTTTTAACCAAATTTATTTTATTATACTATATTGTATATGTCATGCTGCTTCTATATTAACTTTTTTTTATAGTCCATAAATATATTTACATGCCCACCGTACTTAATAATATTTTATATTTTTTAACGAAATAAATTATTATGTATAATTTTATCAATGATATAAAAAGTATTGTTTTTATTACAACATATTATGTTTAATATATTTTCTGTATATTTTCTGTAAAGTGCTGTGAACTTTATTAGACGTGACGCTATATAAAATAAATATTATTACTATTATGAGCATAGCATATGGGATGTATGCTAGAGGTGATGAGGATAGTATGTGGAATGGATGCTACATGTGATGAATATAGCATATGGGATGTATGCTAGAGGTAATGAATATAGCATATGAAATGGATGCTAGAGGTGATGAGTATAGCATATGGGATGGATGCTAGAGGTGATGAGTATAGCATATGGAATGGATGCTAGAGGTGATGAGTATAGCATATGGAATGTATGCTAGAGGTGATGAGTATAGCATATGGAATGGATGCTAGAGATGATGAGTATAGCATATGGGATGGATGCTAGAGGTAATGAGTATAGCATATGGGATGGATGCTAGAGGTGATGAGTATAGCATATGGAATGGATGCTAGAGGTGATGAGTATAGCATATGGAATGGATGCTAGAGATGATGAGTATATCATATGGGATGGATGCTACAGATTATGAGTATAGCATTTGGGTGTAAGCTAGAGGTGATGAGCATAGCATATGGGATGTATGCTAGAGATGATGAGTATATCATATGGGATGGATGCTAGAGGTGATGAGCACAGCATATGGGTGTAAGCTAGAGATGATGAGCATAGCATATGAGATGTATGCTAGAGATGATGAGTATATCATATGGGATGGATGCTAGAGATGAAGAGTATAACATATGGGTGTAAGCCAGAGGTGATGAACATAGCATGTGGGATGTGTGCTAGTGGTGATGAACAAAGCATATGAAATGTATGTTAGAGGTAATGAGGATAGTATATGGGATGGATGCTATGGGATAAAAAGGAAGCATATTGGTTTATGCTATATCCCCTTTTATACAGCGGGACGATCTATTACGGTCGTCTAGGTATCATGTGATATACAGGGTTGTTGACCATTGGCGGGTTAATCAAACGGGGTGACGATGTGGCATAGACTTGAAATGATCAAAGCGGTTGACGCAAATGTGCGTAAAGTTATACTGTGCCGAGACTCGCAATGAGGGCGCTTGTGTGTTGGCAGAAAAGCATATCTTCGTGCCGAGAATGTACCACTAGGGAAGGAAGATTGATAATTTGCATCCTTACGAGATTATCACTGGAGGTAAGACATTTATGATCTGTGTATCCTGTAAATGTTGGGTTGACGTTGTAACATGGGGTAATTAGTTAAACGTCCGGTCATAGATGGGCGTGTTCGAAGTATTTAATAAGCGGTTAGACTTTCACTGTAGAAGCATAGCCGTCTGCTCGGAATTGTATAAGTGTATGTTGTGTATAGTAGCTATGCATAGCGGTGTAGGAATAACGTTAGTATAAGAGTGTATGTGGCTTGCGTTTATTGTACTAGTGTAGTTCACGGCCTGTCTCTGTTGCGAATAGAACTCACGTGTAGGTTGGGTGTCTTAATGGTTTCCAGCGTCGGGATATGAGCCTAAGAGTGGCCTGTCTATGGCGTGTCAGTCGGCCGGATGTCAAACGTCCTCTCCGTCGTGAGACGAGTGTGGGTCGGCCTGGAAGGCGCAGTGGATCCCGCGAGTGTGACCCGTCCACTCGGGATTACGCCATGTTCCTGCAGGGAGTTCTACATATTATGAACATTATGTGTACAATATAAACATTCCGACCAAGGCCGCGTTGGAGTTGACGTGCGTTGTGGTCACAGTTCATGGCATTATGTATATGGGTACTCAGTGTACGAGTTTAGATGCAATAGAGCAAGGTACAGTGTGTTTGTGTTGAGGTGTCCTCCGCGTGGGAGACGATATGCGTTAATGGTCTATGTTAAGTCATTCTTAATTCAGAATCGCCTAGTACTTTATTATTGCATAATTTCGGGGTTTTTGTATCATTCTTTACTACTGGATATGATTGTACTGCTAGACCAGCAATATGTATGTAAGTAATTCCCGTGTGAATAAAATATATTGTAAAACTGATTATCTGTCTTGTCTGTGGTAACGTATACACAATAGATATATATATATATATATATATATATATATATATATATATATATATATATATATATATATATATATATATATATATATATATATATATATATATATATATATATATATATATATATATATATATATATATATTACACTCTAACTTATACAGTTTGAGAAGCTTCGCCTGGCGTTCGTGACAGTTTTTAGCTTGCTTATTTATAAAGAAAAAGTAACGTTCCTCGAAATGTTCGTAAGTTGTAAACTTTTATTAGACATAGAACTGTGTGACGCAGACAAGCATGAGGGTAGTTGGTGTTGTGTTAACATGTCTCAAGTATGTCACGCCATAGTTGTTTAACGCGTGTTTGATTAGCGGCAGGAACGGCTCTGCAAATCATATTCCACTTCCATAAGTCGCCGTGTTTTGGAAAGTTACAAAGTTACAGTCTCTGTGATGCAGCATCACATTTCCATGTCCACGAAGTTGTTAGCACACCAAAATATGCATTCTTTGTGTTCGTCTTCACATTTCCGCGGGATGGCTAGAGGCCTGGGCTTACCACAGTGTTTCCTCGCGATGCAGATGAAGAGCTCTGTTAAGCAGACACTGTTGCATACCACATCGTGGTCGTCGTAGAGAACAGAAGACGCCGCCGTCTGAACGGAGCCCAGACATAGTAGAATCAACTGTAAATATATTATTGCTATGATTAAGAGAACTGATTCTATTTGTCACTGTAGTTTACTTATATATATATACTAGCAAATACAATATATGCAATTAATTTGATTACATTATATTCGTTACTAGCTGACATTACGTATTTTGCGCGGTTGCAAATTGCCGAACATTGACTTATGTTTTTAATGTCAAACATTGTTTCGTAGACTCCTGTACATACGTGCCTATTCAGGCGACCACTCATTCATTCATGCATGCATTCATTCATTCAATTACTCAATCACGCACATGCTCACTCACTCAGGCATCTTGCATAGGAACGCATTCATCGGTTTACGAAATTATCAACGTTACAACAATACATGTAATGTTTTACTTACGATGAGCGATGTCATGGTTGTCTGTGGTGACTTTCAGAGAGGGAGACTTCCAGGGAGACTTCCAAGGTGTCGTTGTTTTAGTGGTTCTGAAGAGAAGTAGACGTGCACAGAACGGTTATACAGCTAAGCTAACAGTATTATGTATGCAAAGCTGGACATGATCACATAATGCTAACGCATTCGCTTAGTATTTGTGTTGGTTTGATAATCGGATAAGTACCACTTAACGTGGATGACGTGGAGCTATCCACGACTCAAAACAGTTATTGGTCACCCTTGTTTCCAACAAATAGGTCCAGATGTTCTCCCACTTGTGTAGTCGCAGTTTTTGCTGCTCTGTCAACCCAACGTCTACAACTAGCAAGTTGTCTGGACTGCCAGGCCGTGGTAGAAGAGGGCACTTAAGTAGGTGTAAATTCGTTTGGGGGTCGTCTCCACTGTCGCATTCAGCATGTGTATCTTGGTTAACTGAATCACGTCTCTGCAGCGCCCAACCCCAGTCGGGCAAACGGCTGAGACATGTCCTGGTTAGACACGGCTCTCTGGCTTTTGGCGGGACTCTTCAGTTCCACGAGACACTTTGTGAGGTCTTGATTACTTGATTGATTACTATCATGCAGCTGTGTCTTTACATCCAGTGGCACAACAGCATGAAGGAAGCTATTCATGCACTTCAAATTATTGAATGCTGGTCCATATAGGTGTGTATGAGTGACACATGATCCTACTTAACATGATCGAGTCTTATTCTCGGAATAACTATTATTGTTACTCAGCTAGATATTCGTCGCATCTGACTGATCACGATTTTGGTATAGTTTATAGATCATCTGTGTTTGTTATTTCATTTACTATTCCTCCTTCTTTTGACATAACTGTGCTGGTTGCATTCTTGCGTTTACCTAATTACTCACCTGCATATAGCTCATATTCGTACATATGTCAATTTATATATTGTACTTCTTCTATCTAAGAGAATATTTTGTTTCCCCTTTTGTTATCGTAGAAATTTTCTTTGAACATTTCTACTTGAATGAAAATATTTTAAGGTATAAGTAAGTAGCAACTACGCCATTTATACCATACATATTTTTGTGTCATGTGTTTTGAACATTACGTTTGACCAACGTACGTTTTGTTTCCGACGTGGAATTACAATCATAGCACTAACGTATACCACAACAAGACCACAATAGCTATATTTTCTGGCCCAGATGTCAGTAAACGCGACAGCACAATTCTACGGTAATGAAATTATAAAGTTTTAACCCAATAACTCCGTTATCTACCGTTCAGAACACGCGTTGGTCAATCTAATGTATGCATGTTTTGGCTGCGCATGATATGTTGTCTTAAATCACCAACCCTTGTATCTTGTATAGGAAAGCACCATATGTTTCATTGTGTTACTTTGTATCTTAGTGCACATTGGGAACGTGTTCCGTGTTATTTACTGCCGGAACTTTGTATCTTAGTGCACATTGGGAACGTGTTCCGTGTTATTTACTGCCGTAACTTAAAATTTGTATCTTAGTGCACCTTGGGAACGTGTTCTGTGATATTTACTGCCGGAACTTTGTATCTTAGTGCACCTTGGGAACGTGTTCCGTGTTATTTACTGCCGGTACTTCAACATTGTTACCAATAATCCAACATATCAACGTGATGTTTATAATGTCCTATAACGCAGTTATGTGAATATCGATTACCATTTGATCACTCTTGACCCTTGGTCTTTCGTGACTACTAACGATTATCGTTACTCATATATGCATGATCTCAAACATCAAATACCTGTCCCATCGAGTAAATTATAGTCGAATGGCGTGCAAACAGACAATATCATGATGAGTCATTATTGCGGTACATTACGGTCTGTATAAAATGTCTCGAACTATGCAAACGAGATTAACAAAACATCTATTTTACAATTCCCTTTATCACAATATTGCTCTCAAGGACATTAAAAAAATTCAACGGGTGCGCAATTGTTTATCAAGGGTAGTTACCCGGTATCCTCGTTTATCTCACTCAGTGCCACTTCTTAAATAATTGCATTGGCTCTCTGTCTGATATCGCATTATTTTTAAGATCTGCACAGTTATCCAGCAAGCACTATCATCCGAGCAACCATCATATCTAGATTCACTACTCAATCCTGCAAAACAGCCTAGACAACTTCGATCATCTAATTCCAATCTCATTTGTGTTCCAAGTGTTAAGACAAATGTCGGAACTAGAGTTTTTTCGGTTGCTGCACCGAAGTGTTATTGTTAGTGTTATGTCTATATGAGTTATAGCAACATTTTGCTGTAAAAACCCCACTTGCTTAAACTTGGTTATCCTCCATAGCTCCCCAGCGTATCAATCCAACGGTTTATGACTGGAACTGCTTATCGATTAGGAACTGTTTAAACCCTGTTATTTTGGTGCGTTGCCGCTGTTTGAGTCTCCCGATGATTTTAATGCAGTAGAAGTATTTTATGTTATCTTTATATATATATATATATATATATATATATATATATATATATATATATATATATATATATATATATATATATATATATATATATAAACACATATGGATTAGGTTTTCCCAGCAGTAACTTGACATTATTATATATAAACTGTATGTATATATATATATATATATATATATATATATATATATATATATATATATATATATATATATATATATATATATATATATATATATATATATATATATATATGTCAAGGTGAGGATAATTTTTTTAATGATTGCCTCCGTCAATAATAAAATGCTGCTAACAACAAAATTATTAAAAGGCAGAAGGAGAATAGTAACCCATTGTTATGGACTGCAGTTCTATCAAATGCTAGGAAAGGTTTTGAGATATGGATTTGGAGGAGGATGGAAGACTAAGCTGGACATAAAGAATACGCGAAGAGGTTCTCGACATGCTACGAACAGAAACAATACAGATGGAGATGGTTAGACACATCAAGATAGTTTAGGTCTTTAGGTAATGGGAGGAAGATTACATCTTATTGGAACCAGGAACCAGGGACCTGTTAAAAGACAAAAGACTCGGAAGAAAGCATTATAATAACTACACACATGTATTTCTTACTGTTATATTTGTATCCTATTTCTCACCGAGTTATATTGTGTGCTACGTGTTACTTATCATAGATATGTCACGTGACATTGTTTTATCCATCATTGTACGCTATTGTGTTTGTTTTCCAACGCATTCACAACAATGCACCTTATGCTAGTATAATCCTGGCTGTAGTTTCACATGAAAATGTTCAGGGAAACTTAGACAAGTGTTGTCCCATTCTTGTGTGCCTCACGTAGAACTGGTCAAGTTATGACAAGCCTGTTTGTCAATTCGTACAATAATGTAGCTACTTGATTGTAGGATTGAACTCTGCCCGTCTGGTTTATATGGCATAAAGATTAAACGAATCCAAATAAGTTGTACGCAGAGAGCTAGTGGTATAGGCCTGTTAATCAACTGCATATGAAACAACTCCCATGAGTATGTCAGCCTACTAACACAGGAACCTCCTTCATTTGTCCTAGATACGTTTGAAATATACATCATAATACAAACAAATCACACACCATTCTCAATCTGGGTTAACTTGTAAACACTCTACTATGAAGAGCTAAAACTTATAAATATGACGTGTAAACTGTCTTTATTTATGGTGTCTGCATATCAAGCGTTACAAAGTGCAAGGCAATAACTCTTGTTCTGCCCCTCATACAAAGTGCAAGGCAATACCTCTTGTTCTGCCCCTCACACAAAGCAAACAATACAACACCTTATAACAGCCTGTGGGTGATACACTTCTTACACTGGAACGAAGGCCCAGTGTAACGTACAACACACTATCTGATATGATGCAGGAAGTTATTGGATTTTGCTTTTAATATTCAACAATGCACCAACTCGTGATAACTAATATTTACACAATGCATTTGGATTGTAAATCAGCAACTATTGACGCATTTAATATGATGTGCAAGTAAGTATAGCCTACACAAAGTGCGCGCTAAATACATAGGATTAAATGCATGCTTATAAAGAATATATGCAGGTGACATATTAAACCACAAAATCACAAGCTTCATACAACGTACACGATACACATTTGGACAGAACAACGGATACAATGGACGCTCCTGGCAAGCAACCACTACAATTGTACAAGTCAAAAACGTACCGTGATGGTGTGCTGTACTCAAACGATTTCAGGAATTTTATTGAGGAAACGTTTGGTTGTTGAAATGATGGCTTGCACTTGTTTACATGTGTAGCCCTGCATCAGTCACTGAACAATATTGTAACTCTCAGGTTAAATGTTATACATGTAAATTCATATATGGAATAAAGTTATTAAAAATGTAACATAACTTACCAACCTGCAAAATATCAAGGGAATGCTTGAAAACACGCTTCCATTGGGAGCGTACGACAGCATGATCCGCTTCCAGCCGATTGAACGAACACACGCATTGCCGCGCTACCGACATGCTTCAACCTGGTGCTGCCACCAGTGGTTATGGCTAACATATTATTGTCTAACTCCCCACCAGTGGCGCCATGTAGTGAATGTAATAGAAGTCATTCATTTGTGTCAATAAATCTCTCAATTTCAATTGCATACAATTGTGGACAGTGTTTGTTTTTAAAATGTGCATAGCAACATAGTTACCAATAACTGAACATTAATAATAGGAGTAGTTTATTGTAGGAAGATGAAAAACTACAATGAAGGAGGTGAGCAAGAGAGAATGTGTTATAATGGGTGATTGTAACCATGGCTATATACAATGGAAATCATTACAGAGAGCTCAGTTTGACGACCGTCAGTTTCTACTTCTAACGCAGGATTGAACTCAACACGTCTTGGAAACAACCAGAGGTGGGAATGTATTAGATTTTATGTTGCTTCTCAAAATGACCATGTTAAAATACACGAACCTTTGTGTTCAAGTGATCATAACCAAATCCTTTTTAAAATAAAACTAAAACAAACAGTAAATACATATAACAAACAATGGAAGACGAACTTCAACAAAGGCAAATATAAAGAAATGAGAACATATCTAGCAAACAGAGATTGGAATAACTTGCTGAGGAACAAGACGGCAACAGAATGTTGGACATTAACATATGAGATTGAGGGCATTACTGAGAGATTTGTTCCATTGAGAAAACATGGGAAAAAGTCCAGGAAGAAATACCTGTCTAAAGAGACTATTATAAAAATTGCTCACAAACAGATGCTGTGGGTTGTATAAAAACACACTGGAAATGCCGAAGACTACACAAATTACAAAGAGGCACAAGAGTTTCTATGCTTATTTAAGGAGTAAACTTAAAGTTCGAGATAAGATCGGACCACTGGAAAACAACAGGGGAAACATAATTTCAGACGGGTTTCAAATGGCAGAGGTCCTGAATGAGTGTTTCAGCTCAGCTTTTACCACAGAAGTTATCAGCTCACTTCCAGTTCCAGTTACTAAATTTGAGGGCGATAAATCAGATCATTTAGGACAGTTATTTATAACTCCTGAAAAGGAGACAAAGAAAATTAAGAAGATGAAAGATAATAAATCACATGGAGTTTATGGGATACCACCAAAACTGCTGAAGGAAATTGTAGAGCAAATTAGTACTTCACTTGCAAAAATGTTTAAGTTGCCAACAGAAGAAGAAATAGTTCGTTCAGAACGGAAAGAAGGAAACATTATGCCGCTATTTAAGAAGGGGTCGAGAAACAAGCCAGAAAATTACAGACCAGTGAGTTTAACATCATTTGCATGTAAATTACTCGAAACATTAATTAGAGATCACTTGGTGGAATTCCTTATAAAACATAAATTAATAAATACCACTCAACATAGGTTCCTAAAATCAAGGTAATATCTAATCAATATCTTATGTTTTTTGGAAGAAATTACAAAGTGGGTAGATGATGGGTCTCCAGTTGATGTTGTCTACTTAATTGTTTAGATAAAGCCTTCGATAGATATGCAACAACAAAGTTTGTTACTTAACCTAAAAGCCCATGGTATATGTAATGATGTAATCAACTTGATAGGGGCTTACATACAGAACATTAAGTAATAGGGGATGGTGAGATTTCTAAAAGGAAATCTGCTTTGAATGGGGTACTACAGGGATCAGTATTAGGCCCTATGCTCTTTGTAATATATATATATAAATTATTTGGGTGATAACACCTAGCAAAGAACTTAAATTTGCAAATAACACAAACGTATTCAGAAAAGTTACAAATGATACAGATAAACAAACTTTACAAGATGATCTAGATAGTTAAATGGTCAGAAAAATGGAAAAGGTTATTTAATTTTGGGAAGTGTAAATGTATGCACATAGGACATGGAAGCATGGACGAAGAATATAAAATGGGGGAAGCTGTACTAGGTAGAACCACACAAGAAAAGGTCTTATGAGTAACAATTGGTGGCAACAGGAAAGTTTCAGAAAAATGTGGGATTGCTGCTTCAAAATGAAATCAAATCTTTTAGGGCTAATTAGGAGAACTATCACATATAAGGAGAAACAGCTAATGTACCCCTGTACAAAGCAATAGTTACACCACATTTGGAATATTGTATACAAGCATGGAGGCCATATCGTAAGAACGACATAGACTAGCAAATTGTTGAACCCTCGATAAGCCAATGGCTTCCTTGCCCACTTGCCATCTGGAACTTGTTGTTTGGGATGGCAATATTGTTAAACTTGTTAAATCTCACTCAAATTTCAGAGAGTCGACATGAAAATTGTCGTGGACGTTGTGCCCCATTTCGGACACGGTGAATATAATTTATTATATGATCAGAATATCATAAGAGTAATTCAGAATCGGTACTACATTTCTCCTACTAATACTCTCATAATTGTATTATTATTACCAAATGCGAGGCTGGAGTTGAATTGCTAAAAATGTCTTAACATATGATTTTCTACCGTTTAGTCAGTTAGTGACGAGTTAGTTGTTATATTGGTTATAATGGAAGACATTTATATATTGTCAGTATTGGCAGTAACTGCGATGTGAATTTGCAAATAACACAGATATACCTTAGAAGGCAAGTAAAACGTAGACAGCGATTACCGCATGTGCGTTGGTGGTTACTGAGGAAAGTTAAGCCGAGGTTCGTTGGTCTACGTAGTATGATATGTTCAGTATGTGCAATGCGTAGTCTTCAGCAATTTTATTTTATTTACAAAGGCCTTGCTAGCCGAGTTACCCGTTGTTGCACGGACGAAAAGGCAGCCACCTCAAGTGCCTATGGCTCTTTCCATTACCTAGTAAAGTTTTGGTAGGGCAATGCAAATAGCAATAATGCCCTAAAATCATGTACCACAACTGATGGATCCATCACATGACTTGTTGCGTAGCAACCTATGCAGGTTTCGTTAAGTTTTCAACAAATATGGCCGCTAATGTAAAGTTGCCAGATACTCCGTGGTGATTTTTTAGTTGATTTTTTTACTTTCTGTATGCGTAGGTGTGACCGAACGACAATAGAAAACTGCTTGCAAATATATGCCGCCTCAGTACAAAAGTTGACATAACATATATTGGTGCAAAACATAGGTGTGTTTAGTTATTGTGTCTACGTTGAGCTGATCACGATCACGGCATGAGACGGCCACATAATTAAATCCACTTCAAATATTGATGTTGACTGCTGGACGGTTTCGGGAAAGGCAGAAAACTAATTCCAGTTATTAGTCTATATGGGTATTTAGTGTCCGAATCGCAGACCTCCGTGCACGTATCTTCACCAATTCAAACTAAGTGTGTTAATAAGGTGAAATGTCACGGAGGTCGGTATAACGGGCTATGGCAAACGAGACAGAGGCGCATGCTCATTGGTCATAATTAAGATAATGACATCACGTCATTTCCGTCAAACGTCCCTATAAGTTATTTCGTAAAATATCCACCCCCGGGGAATGTCTTCCCCATGGGCCCGGAGCACGCCTACATAATGTCAGTTCCATGGGCCCGAAGCACGCCTACACAATTTCAGCCCCATGGGCCCGGAGCACGCCTACACAATTTCAGCTCCATGGACCCGGAGCACGCCTACACAATTTCAGCCCCATACATACAAATCTGACTCAGATACAAGGGAACAGACAATCAGACAGACAACGGCACAAACTGTTTTATTGCATAGATGTACATAATACATCATATGACCACTATTCCAATGTCTAAGAAACAGCTGACATGTAAAATGTTAGTAGGCCGCGTGTATATGTACACATTGGCGTTATGTGTATAACAAGCAAACAACTTAATGGCACTAATAAGTTGCCAGCAACAATTTGTCTAGAACATATACTTACTGTATAAGTATGGAAACAATATGCGATACAAGTATGTACGGACGGAATTAGTCGAAACAATGTATGTTATTTGAAAGTGGCGGTAAGACTACACTCTATTGAGAGGCGACAGGCGTAGCAATAAGCAACTAGTTTGTCAATGATGGTATGGAACATTGTGAAATAACTGCAATACGAACACAACTACATAAATGATGGTACGGAACATGGTGAAATAACTACAATACGAACACAACTACATAAATGATGGTATGGAACATTGTGAAATAACTGCAATACGAACACAACTACATAAATGATGGTACGGAACATTGTGAAATAACTGCAATACGAACACAACTACATAAATGATGGTATGGAACATTGTGAAATAACTGCAATACGAACACAACTACATAAATGAAGGTATGGAACATTGTGAAATAACTGCAATACGAACACAACTACATAAATGACACATCGATTACAATACAATAAAATAATACTTTATTCGTCTGACTAGGAAATTACAGATAATTAAAGCGGATACCAGTAACCGTGTCGTAGATGTTCGTGAAACAATAATAATTTGCCATCGTAAATATTGACGTGAAGTATACTGTATTACGTTACTCATTGAAAAATATTCAACGCTTTAAATGCGTCATCGTCGATGTGAAATGTAAACAGTTATTCCACAAAATAACTCGCAGCACAGGGCAACCAATTTTTTATATTATACAAAAACTTGGGCTTTGCTACGCTGCCACCTTTTCGTATAGTGGGACAACTACTAGACTGAATACTTCTGCCGAACAACGTCAAGGATTTAGAAAATATGGAAAGAAAATCACATTATGATTTCCGACCACGCAAGTTTTCTTTTCAAAATGAACCAGGTGGAATTAATAAATGTAATTTTTTTGTAAATGACAGTTTTGGGATGTCAGTCATTGTTTGACCCCTGACGTGTGTTGGCCGGGACGAACACCAATATGAGCATATTTGTCTTCAATGGACGCATAACAGTATCCAATGTCTCCACTAAGTAGCATTATGAATGATTGGGGACTTAACTTAGGCGGCAACCAAATGGCGTTCATCTTTCAAGTTTGCCACCTCCTTTACCAATATGGCAAATCTAAGACGGACTGACGGACATATATCTGCACATATATGTGCACACATTATGGTACAACTCCGGACTCAGGCAAAACGAGTGCAGCATATTAAAACATATTAACACAACATATTAAAATGGTTTGAAGCAATACCGTAATGTCTTATGAGTTGTTATGTTACAACATCCACACTTTGGAAGAGATTATCACACTCATCCAAGCACTCATTTAACTGATGCATACATACATTAGGAATGGAAAGCGGGAATTTCTTGGGACAGTGGACGCTCAGGATACAGTGGAAGAAGTTGCTGTCACACGTTTCTGTGCAAGCTTGAAACATTACCGCACGACGTTTTTCCACCAGTGGTGACGCCTGTAGGCTGGACAGAAACAGCATCTACAAGAAACAGAGCCAGTCGACATATATTTATACTGACCATTGTAAATGAAAGCAAAAGTAACTGATACATAGGGTCAAACTTCGTCTTCGATCAACTGCTTAGCACGGTGGTGCGTGCCAAGGAATGCCCACAACATGGACATTGTTCGATCTAGATATACCTCGTCGAACTGTAAATAGCAAAGGACTAGTACGGGTTTGAATATGAGCCTAACCTGTATAGCTATGGTATTCTGATATCGTCATATCAATATTGCAGCAAAGTCAACTGTTCTAGTACTGTCATATAAATATTGCAGCAAATTCAGTAGTTCTAGTATTGTCATATTAGTATTGAAGAAAAGTCAACTCTTCTAGTGTTGTCATATTAGTATTACAGCAAAGTCAATTGTTCTAGCATTAGCATATTAGTATTGCAACAAAGTCAATGGTCATAGTATTGTCATATTAATATTGCAGCAAAGTCAACTGTTCTGGTATTGTCAAATTAGTATTGCAACAAAGTCCACTATTCTAGTATTGTAATATGCAACAAAGTCCACTGTTCTAGTATTGTAATATTAGTATTGCAGCAAAGTCAACTGTTTTAGTATTGTCATATTAATATTGCAGAAAAAATGAATTATTCTAGTAGTGTCATAGTAATATTGCAGCAAGGTAAACATTCTAGTATTGTCGTGTTAATAGTGCAACAAAGGCAGCGATAACAAGAATTAGTAATAACGAAATGATATCCAAACTAAGCTACATACATACCAATAGCCACAAAGCAACCACCATGATGAGATCGTCCGCAGTATTCCTCTACTCTCGGTATCGTTTCTCTTCCAATACTGCCAGCGATGCGGGCGTATTAAGTGACTCCAGCAGTAATATGCAGTGCAGTGTTGTTCTAGTTAATAGCTAGATGGCGCCATCATGAACTGTTGCTGGTTGCATCCGTTCAATCTGAAAATATAGGAATCATAACAAAGGATAAAACAACTTCTATGTAGTTTTTAAAGTCTATCTATCGTTGTAAGAATACGTTGTTTCAATTTCGGTAATTGTAAAAGAAATGATGTATGATTTACATAAGCATGGTATTGCCACTCACTAATCTAATATTATATTACTAATTAACAATTACAGCGGTGCGCACGTTTAGCATTACGAATGGGTATTCTAAGCTGCACTTGGCGGTAATAACCTATGGTGATAGTCATGTCACATTTAACGCATGATCTGAATTGGGTCAACACAAACGTATACACACTTAAGCCCGCACCACACCAGCCGAATTTTCCTAGGAGGACTGCAGATGTTTCATAGGGGTTAAATTTGTTGGGCCATCAGCTCGCAGCACACTAGCCAATATTTTGTCTCAACTAGCACGCCTCTAGTGAGGAATTTGGAATTAAGCAAACATGACGGCGCTCACACCACACGAGGCGGCGTTGCAGAGAAGAAGGAAGAAGCTAGTTATATTCGTTTTGATTCTGCTACGCAGGATAAGGAGACGCAGAAACACAAACAAACAAAATCCTTCCGCCTATTGAAATCATCTAAAAAAATCCACAGTTACACCACTGTCAACATGTTCTACCAGCAAACTAGTCAATGTACCTGCTCAAATGCCGTTATGTCAGATGATATGCTTTTTTTAAATTACACATCTAAAATTACTGTGCCCTACATTCGTGTGTAACACACCAGGAAGTGTAACTGAGGCATGATCCCATTTTCCATCGTGGCCGTGGCACTGGGGGGCCGCCATGTTTACAATGACGTTTGTGCGCGTGACTGCAATCACGCTTCCTATTGGTCGCTATTCGCGCGAACCTCGACAATTTGTCGGAGTATGCAGCACACTAGCCGACAAGGCCCGTCAGGACGTCGTGAGATCTAGAACTGTCAGATATCATCCGACAAGCCCGATCTTGTCGGAATTCGCACACACTAGCAGGCAACTGAAGATTATGTGCTGCGGGCTTTACATCGACAAGTACACAAGTTATGGGAATCGGTCGGTGTCAAATATAAATCAGTGCAACTGAGAGTGTCAAGCACAGCATGCAGTAAAAGTGAAGGGATAGAGCTATTAAAACTGCAGTACCTTAGAAATACACACATATATGTTGTAATGAGGACTAAGATCATTGAATAGATGTAAGCCAAAGTCCACGTGTTATGCCGTTTTAACTATACACGACTTATACGTTAGCGCAAGATTATATTTGATTATATTCCGTTTAATAAATAATATAATTACTGTAGTGAATTGCACAGAACCGAGGTTTTCTAAGCACCGCAAGAAACAGTTGAAACTTTAAATTCAGTTGCAGATTGTCAAATTCGTACTTACAGACATTTGATCAAGATAAACTAGTCAACATTTGTTCTACAATAACTTTTTATTTTAGCTATATTTTACAATATTAAATGGATACGTTATATTATATACGTCTTCAAAATATTATTGTTACGAGTGTAGCTATATGCAATATATTTTTACACGGAAATGTGTGATGATAGTATATATTATTTTCAACGGTTAAAGTTATTATTAAATAAAAACATCGTATGGTTCATATGGACCGAACACAACCACAACGCCCACATTTATAGATTACTCCATGCTAACGACTTGTTGGGAACAGATCTTCCTTGAGGTAAAATAGTTAAAATACGTTATCCCGACTAATTACAGAGGACTAAGCTTAATACATAGAATAACTTCGGGCCAGAACAATTGCATGTTATCAAGCAGCCGATTCACTTACGCGGCGCGGTATAACACAACGTCAACGGGAATGATTCCGTCCCAGCCAATGTGTATGAATCATCGAAACGGTTGATTCTGTTATCCGCGATTATGTTAAGTGAAATGCACTGTAACATCGAAATATTAACTTGGAAAGAATTATATAAAAAACAATAAACGCATTCAACAATCATACCTGCTTGCAGCGTTTCATGAAGACTCGGTCCAGTGGCAAGTTTAGCAACGAAATAGTAAGGTCCTCACTTCGTTATGACTTTCATTAAATGTAACCATAGGCTGGGACATAAATTTATATAGATGAGTTTTTCTAGGATACCAGTGGTGGAAAACACTCAATTGTAAGTCAACAAAAGTACGAGCCAATGCACGGAGTCAGGGTCAAGGCCACTCACACAGGTAATTATGTCAAGGCCATGCAAGAACTACCTGATTGGAAAACAAAGTCAAGTAGATGATGAAGCGTTGATTGGATCTGTATTTGTGTTACCTTGAATGGAATGTTGAAATCGATATGTCAGTTATTCTAGATTGAGCTATAAGCATGATAACTTAGTTATCTAGCCATTAGTGTTATTGTTTATAGCTACAGGTCGATACACAGTTCGGCATACTATATATTGGATATACGATTTGAGTGACGACATAAGAAGGAATTGTATTTACTTGTCCACATTGAGGTCAGAGCACATCCTACGTATCTGTTGACAGAAATATAGATGAGGTCACATACAAAACGTGTTGACACCGGATACATCGCAATGACGTGGCGTCTATGTTTACTATTGAACAGTCACAGACATGTGTGACGACTTGTTAATTAGGATGAAACATTATGATTTATCATAGTATAGCCTCATTGCTATGTTGATTTAATATTTAAAAAAATAACAGCGTAAAGCATCTCACTTTAGCAAGAGTCAAGTTTGACTGATACAGTCAGGATTCATTTAATTGTACATCTTATAACAATATTTGTACTAGTATTATTAAATGTTTCTGTGTTTAATATCGATTGAGATGAATGGTGACTAATAGGCGGATTATATGGTGTATTATTGGGAAGTTCCCGTTATTGTTTCGGAAAGTAAATTGATTGCTTCTGTTGCAGCAAACAAAATTATTTTCTTTGTTATCAAACAATCAATCAATCAATGTGAGTTACTCATTTACAATGTTATTACAGGTATGGTCATAAATAATTTGATTTAGTAACGCCCGTCAGCCCGCCCACCCGCCCGCCCGCCCGCCCGCCCGCCCGCCCGTCCGTCTCGAAGTATATAATCAATTATCATTATCAATGTGAGTTTATTTGGTTACACATTTACAATTTTGTTACAGTTATCTAATCTACCGACTTGTTAATTGAACAATATAGTGAATATTATTTAGTATATGCAACAAATATGTTAATAATAGTAAATGTGACGCATATAGAAAATTACAAGTGGCTGCAATCCATCATTCTAGCACAATATAACAACGTGATGCCGTCACAACTACATGTTATGATTGAACATACAAATTATTTGCGCACAAATAATGTTCTTGCTAATTGAATTTCAAATTGTGTTAATGTATATTCAGTTGTGCACACCCCTGGGCATATGGTCTTGTTGACACGTGTAACCATGCTAACATTTATTTGTTTACAGTGTTGAAAATAAATAGTTATAAGTAAACACTTGAAAATCTGTGTTTATTATTTACACAGTACCATTAATGTCAATCTCAAGATCGTTGGCTGAAGCTGTGAACTAGTAGGGTCACAGGAACGTTGCATATATATGTGTGTGTGTGTGTGTGAGTGTGTGTGTGTGTGTGTGTGTGTGTGTGTGTGTGTGTGTGTGTGTGTGTGTGTGTTCGTGAGTGAGTGTGTATCATTCAGTCAAGTAGAAATCGCATTATATATATATATATATATATATATATATATATATATATATATATATATATATATATATATGTATATATACATATATATATATATATATATATATATATATATATATATATGTATATATATATATATACATATTCATGTGCATATACATATTCATATACACATACACATACACATGCACACACATGACACGAAAGCAACTCAAATAAAATAGTCGCTGGTTTTTGGGGATGCATCACGATAATAATTGATATATACTGTTCACAAGAACACCGCTGTTTGTCGGCTAATTCTGGTAACACAGCCTTAAAAAAATATATATATATATATATATATATATATATATATATATATATATATATATATATATATATATATATATATATATATATATATATATATATATATATATATATATATATATATGTATAATGCGATTTGTACGCTATGGAATATGAAATAGTGAATGGCAATATATGTGTAATGTGATTTCTACTTGAATGAATGCTATATATACTACACATATGCACGCACGCACAAACGCACTCACTTCCACATTTCAACTAATCATGCAACATTTATTAATTGTTCAAATACGGCTCAGCCATAAACCAGTACGCAAGGCTTCATATGTAAAACAATGCGTTCACACGTCGTCGCAAAATTAATTTAGTTTTTTCAGTCTTTGTCAGCACATACTTCTTTGGCTGAACCATCGGTGCCCGAACCTTGTTACAGTTGTAACAACCTCAACACATTTGTAACAATTTGCCCCATACGCCATTTTTGCAGTTGAACGCAGGTGGACAACACCATATCCCCCGAATTGTTTTGCCGTCCGCCGAAACAATCGCGCATTTTGCCAACGCGCTTGCTCGATCGCGTTCGAAATTATTCAACGGTTAGGTGAATTTTCAGGACGGGCCAGCTATGTCTTATCTAAGAGGATATTGCATATGAAAATGTTCTACACCAATCGTTTTATTACCGTACGTTATCCTCCTGGATAACACACGGCTGGCTCGTTCTGAGAATCCTCAGGCTTAGGCATGCGAGTGTGAACGTCGAGTGGTTATCAGCACGACCAGAGTATAACCTAGAGAATATATCGATGTCAATACTTGCAATAATGATAGTATTTGGTCAGTGAATTTATTTACTTGTCATGCAAATATATGTTATAATACCAGTCACATGACCATATCCCAACATCGTTGGTCGGACAGCATAATTGTCAAAGATGCAATATGCAACATGTGCAATGTTCGTTGTCTATGACCCAACAAAGATAATCCATGTTCGGATGTCAAACGGTACTTGTGCACAGAGAGCCTCCTGGTATTAGTTTTATGCGGAACCAATATAGAGCACGGGGTCGCCACTGATAAGTGTGCTACGGAGTGATCTCAACGAACATGGAGTAAGTATCTGATCGAGCAAACACCCGAGGGAGCAAGACATAAGACAGTAGCAGACAGACATACAAAGCATGTGCTTTTACGTCAGTAATGATCTATTATGTAACATAATCCACCGATAAGTTTAGTTGATATTCGAATAAACAGATCTGCTAAGTATGTCAACAACGATGTCAGCGAAAGTTCAGTATGTATTCCTCTGTTTAACTGCACATTCTGCCTATCTTCTTTTCGTCGTCGAGTTACACGTATCACCGACGTTCCTTCTGGATTTGCTATTTTATATCGTCAACATCAGTAGCCTCAGCCCAGATGTTCATGTGACACCATTAGTTCAAACCCAGGCATGAAAGTTCAACAAGGAATATTTGTTTGAGCCGTGTGGTGAAATTCCATACACAGAAGAGACTACATATAACTCATCGATATTTCGGCAGGGTATCCGGTTGCAAGTCATTCATACTGGTTGTCAATAAATGCTGCATAGAAATGTGCACTTGTTCCAGCGACAAGCAAACATTTCGGCCGCTCTGTCAATAATTAGCTGTATCTAATTACGCACGCTTTATATAGAATGCAATATATACAACAGGTTCTTAGAATATAAGCATACATAAATAAACCAGTTGAACTACGTACGGTCAAGGTTTCCTTGCTCCTGCAACTATTTTGTCAGTTTAATATTGTTTTATGCAAATCAGATGATAACCTGCAGGTTATGTCGCGCAACAGTTTGGATTTAAATAAATATTGCAGCAACGTTCATACAGTACGTAAATGTTTATTCAACACAGACAAACACACTCACACACGGGCACGCGCGCACGCACGCACACAAACACACATATATATATATATATATATATATATATATATATATATATATATATATATATATATATATATATATATATATATATATATATATATATATATATATATATATATATATATACACACACACCCTGTATATATAATGTTGAAATAGTCTTTTCGTATGTGATGTCAATTTCCGTTTCACCAGTTTCATGCATTGGTAACTAACTATCAATTTGGGTAATATTTTGGATCGGACATTTGCCTTAAATGGAAACTGGCAGAGATTCTATATGTGAATGCTTAACAACAAATGTTGTAACTGCTAACAGCAAAACTCGACAGCTGAATGTCCCAGTCTGGTATAAATGTGATCACAATGTACACACGACTAGAGTGTTTATATCCACGACACAGTCGCTCGGGCACTTTTCCAAAACACAACTGTTTCCGAACAGCTATCGCTCCCTCTATTCCTTAAATAATGATTATGTCACATCAGGTGAAAAGAAGACACTAATAAAGAACAAATTGTAAGACCAATTGTCATCCCAAACAGAAACCTTCAGACGGCATTTGGCAATGAATCCAATGAATTATCGAAAGTCCAGCCATTGTGCTTAGAATGTTCTTGTACTTAGATTATTTAGTAAACATATTCTATTATCAAGTTTAATGCCAGTACACCTTTATTACAGTTCATCGCAGATCATCATGTAATACTATTTAAGCAAAGTGAAGCATTGGTTCGCAATAGTGTAAACGACAAAACGACTTCAGTAGACATTCTATTTGGATAGGCTGGAAAATGTCGGTGATGTTGGTTAAATGGTCGAAAATAACAAAACTGTCGCCTTCGGATTGGCAGGTCTTGCAAGGAATGCGTTGTTAAGTTAAATAGTTACCAAATGTAACCATTGTGAAGGATAAACATTATATTATAGGGATGTTCATACGACAACAGTGACAACCTTCCTCATTCAGCTGACAACGAAATTCTCTTGCTTTACTTAGTCAACTTTGCAGTATATATCGGAAGTCGACAGTTTTAAGGGTTGTGGCACCTGTGACGCGAACATCTTCTCCATGAAATCAATATATACTTCTAGTCGACTTTTTTACCACTGAATTGAGGAGAGAACACTTTAATTGCCTGCAAGATGACGCAACTGGCAAGAACTAAAGTCAGCCACATCCCACGCGGAAATGGAAACAAACGTTGGCGTGTCAAACAAAAACACAGAACGTAGTTACACAGCTATACATTCTGCCTTGGTCTTGCGTATCTATATGGCCTCTTTTACGTGTCTTCTCCTAGTGGACCCTGTTCTTTAAAAAACCGAGAGTTGTGGCACAGCGTACATAAGAGAGACAGTGAGACTGCTTAATATCAGACTAGATGAACAAAAGAAAGATGTAGAGAATGCACCAAAAGAACAACACACCAGAAACGAAAAGCAGTCAACCGCCAACAAGTCTGTCCTCACAGACCACACAACCACCGAAAGCCATCTCATAGACGTGGAGGGAGTAAAAGTGGTAGATATGGAGTCACAGAGAAGGAGAAGACTCGTGAAAGAGGTCATATGGACACGCAAGACCGAGGCAGTGATAAACCAAGACGAGGGAAATTATGAACTTCCTCACGTGTACGATGACGTCATCCGGCCAGTGCGTCATAACTATTAACGAAGTCGCCTTGATAAGACGGTACAAATTTCTAATAAGGTAAAAAAACAAGTTTTGGATATGTTAGCGTAATTATTTCAGTATGTCAGTAATAGTTTCTGATATTGAGCATGAACGCAATTTATTTGGCATTAGCCGAGTTAACCGGCGTTGCACGTGAGAAAAGGCAGCCACTGCAAGAGCTGATGACTTCTTGCACTGTACTTAGTCAGGATTTGGTAGGATAGGTGCCAATGGCCGTGACAACTCTATGCCCCAAACATCATGTACAACTACGGTTTCACGAACGTTCGTTCGTATCGTACGAAGGAACTTGTGTGAATGCGTCACGTACATCGTGTGACTCTTGAGAATCGCAGGTAACACATAACTTTGCTAACAACTGTACGTAACCACGAACTCCTGTTGTTCGAATACAAAATTACGGCTTAAAACGGCCAAACTGACACGAACATCTTCTGCATGAAATCAATATATACTTCTAGGAGGGCGGGCGGACACAAACAATACGAAGCATTCGCAGAGATGCTTCGGTACGTTTTTCGTTACAAATGGCTCTCACACTTGAGATATCGTACTTCGTCGGAAAGTATGTGGTCGCCTACACGTTACGTTGGGTCCGAGTCCAATGATCGTGTTGCCAAGAAACGAAGTCCTTAGTTCGATTAAAAGTGCTTAATCAATTCGATTTTTTTGCTGGTCTCGTTTCAAATTAATTTTGCGAAAAACCAAACCAGCTCGTTTGTGCAACTTTTGTGTGTAGTTTTCATGATCATCAGACAAACTAATAAATTAGTTAATGCTTGTTTAAGCATTAACTGAAGTGGAAATCGAAATGCTGAAAAATCACGATTTTCTTCCTTGGTGACATTTTGTAACTTTGTCATGTGATCGGCGAGAGGATGGAAGTTACGCCCATGATCAGCATTGACCCACACTGTGTTTACCATTTTGGATATCCACTTTTTTGATCCGTACCAGATCTAATGATTAAAGTCAATTCTTTCGATGATTTGAACAAAAATAGGCATTTTTTATTAAACAGACTGCACACATTACTTAAGTTAGTCACACACTACACATCTGGACATATGTGAACCGGATTTGCGATGGGCTGAACCATTTGAGGAAGCAGCTTTAACGACGATTACAACAGAGACAGTTTATGTAACTTGAAACAATCGTAGAAAACATTCATAGTGTCGCAAACAATTGATAACAATATTGACAACATTTCAGGATACACAACATGATCACATAAATATCCATCTATGTCTTGGTAATTAGTGCCGCCCATCAATACATTGATGGTTTTTTTTTAATTCAACTCTCGAAATTGCGACGTCAGTTATAGTAGCGTATGTATATCAATGGTTTATACAACTCCGGACAATTGTAGAAAAGATGCATGACATTGTGAATGATACGGAATTTTCGCATATCTTTGCAAACAATTGTACATAATAACTACGAAGGGTAATTCGATTGTAATAGTGGGGTGTCTATTTCGATAAAAATATTAGTGAAAAAATAATAGATGAAACCCTGAAAGTTTGGCAACTGGGTTGCAAAACGTCTATGATGAGTAGTATAGCATACATAATCTAGCTCGATTATAGTTAGATATCTAAATGATTCATTCAATTATATATTCCAACAGCTGTCATTTTGAACCTGGCTTCAACGACGCAAACAGTTTTGTGCAGCGAAGGTGGAGGCATATGTCGCTGAGGAAGTTGTTGACAAAGCTGTCTCGTTCTGATTTCTTCTGCTCGAAGATAACGACAAACGTCAAGCGTGGCTCCACTCTTGTCAGGAAATATGTACACTGAAGACGCTGCAACAAAAACAATAGTAAAACTGTAATCTACTGAAAATGAGGAGGTGCTAGATACCGCACGTGGAGAGACAGATAATTTGTGTCTGGCAGCACGAAGAAACGATAGAATTTGGTTGGAATCCGTACAGGGACAGATTTCTGAATCAAAGGTCAATTCTATTTCCCTTTTCAGCACAGAGAAATGGTTACTGCATTTGTACCAGAGCAACGAACAGCCTTTCCGGGGTTAACATAACAGCCCATAGAGGCTCCCCACATCCGTCCACACGTCCATCGTCAAAATAGTCAAACACGTTCTCCCACTATATGCACTAATTTTGAAACAGAAGCTGTTGTTACAATGTATTTCAGTCACAACGTGTGTGCAGAAGGCGCCAGGTTGGAAAAGTCGACCATAATCTGAATGAGTGAAGGCACGCAGAAGGAAAGGCAAGGCAAGCGGAAGAGAGGAAAAGTTGCTGAAATCATGGACTCAACATAACTGGTGATCAACGAGTTGAGAGAAGTGACAAGAGACAAGATTGGTTGAGCTCATCGTGGACGCCACCAACAGTTGTATGACTTGACGGGACATCATTATCACTTATATACTGGTCGCTGTACCAGTTGTTATAAGTAAATCATATGCCTTTAAAAATCAGTCACTTTTGTACAAGAGATTCATATTCTAAATTCTAACAGTTATTCCGCCATTGCAGTGCAAACAAATTGTTATGAAAAGTGTTTCTAGAGAAAAACTAAAAGAACGACACAAATACGGCTTCGCAAACGAGCGGTAGCCAACCAAGTTGTGATGTCAGTCGTTGATTAATGAATTACGTTTATTTCAACACAAACAAATAAAGCAGAACATTACAATTGACTTAATGTAATGTAATGTCATATAATAAATTTTGAAAAAAGTGCAAGAAGGATGTTACTTATAATACTTGCCCTATTGCAATACATATGATATGACATAATATTAGTATATACAGTAGCATGCGTGAGTATCAATATCGATTATGCATATGTACATGACTAGCAAAATGACAGTGTTTTAACTAGATATTTATTCTAACCTACTAACAACCAAACCGATGAAGACCAACATCATTAAAATTAGGTTAATGTTACAATAAATTGCCTTTCCCCCAGAACTGCTAAACATTTACTACTTAACTATTTAGTATGTTATCTATACATCTGTTTGAAAAGCAGTGAACACTTCGACAGCACATTAAAGAACTGTCGAGTGAATTTCATAGTTTGACACAGACTTTCAAGTATCACGAATGGTTTGGTGCAATGATTCCTGCCTACACTGCTATACTTCACAATACGTGTAACTCGCAAGGATGACCAGGAATGGTAGATTATAACAAATAACAACAAGAGATACTGACCTCATCAGAGAAATAGACCACCTTCTCTTGTGTTGACAAATCATCAGCACGGTCATTGAGAATACTGATGACACTTGGCCAATGTCTCTCCTCTCTGTCCTGTAGTCAACCAATCACATCCAGTCAACATATGACATGTCCTTCAATATATACACTTCTTACGCATAACATTTCGAAATGTGTCTTATGCCAAAGCCATCATCACAGCGAGAATACCGACTGGTAGACCGGAGGGAGATCCAATGGAGAACTCTATTTACAAACATGCAACCTTCTAACCACATGCTGCATCATCCACTACCTCCCCTTCGGGAAACTATGCAACCCGCAGTAACTACAAATGTACAACGTGCTTCAATGCTGAACTGGAAGGTTTAAGAACATAACATGGACTTCACCACTGCCATTGGCAGTAGGCGTAACCACAAACTTATTTTATATTCTTCTACATTTGACTTGTAATTAACAGAGGACCTAATTTTATTTACTTATTTATATTATATACTTATTTATATTATCTAATGCTCTTAATTTAATACTTATTTAATGTTTATTTATATGCAATTTAATGTTCTTACTTTAATATGTATTTATATTAACTGATATGCACTGTAATGCTCTATTAAGTTATTGCATTTAATTGTTATATACTATGCCTACATGTACTATTCAGCCTCCATGACTGCAAAGCAAAACATAAACTTTGTTTTATTTATTTAGTGCTGATTAAAATACAGATTGACTAAAATGTAATCCATATATTTTAGTCAACCTGATTGAAATGATTTTTACCTAATTCTAACCACATTATTGATAGGCCTAAGAACTAGATTACTTACAGCAGGGTAACTAAATATGGCAGGGTAGCTGTCAAGCCCTTTGGGGGGTTCGCAGTAGCACCTGGGATGACGGTATCCCGCCCCCTTATACAAGTGTTCCATCCCAGTGACATCAAACACAAGGGACACATTACAGACGTCTGCCTTCTTCTGGAATGTCACGATCCTACAATGATACAAAACAAGCCTTTCTGTACACACTGCCTTCTAAACGTTACATTTATAGTACCTACTGTATGATCTCATGTTTTCAGTTAAATGCAATTTGCTCTAAACAGGTTTAGTACAGTTTCCACCATCAGTCCATATAAAAATAATAAATACATAGATTAAAAACAGTATATTTAAAAATTATACAAAGCTACGATCTATTGATGCCGCAATTTCGACGTACAGTACATGTTGCTAATTGCAATGTTCTGTATAATGGGATTCAGTGACTTGTCAATCCTAGTCATTAAGCTAAACATACCCTTTCTGATGACACATTTACATGAGTTGACATTAGCCGTAGTGAACATGTGACTAGCGCTACATCTCATAGACAGTCTGTTCAACATCCTGTAGGAGTTGTTATAAGCAACAACATGTGGCTAGCGCTACATCTCATTGGCAGTCTGTTCAACATGTGGCTAGCGCTACATCTCATAGACAGTCTGTTCAACATCCTGTAGGAGTTGTTATAAGCAACAACATGTGGCTAGCGCTACATCTCATTGGCAGTCTGTTCAACATGTGGCTAGCGCTACATCTCATTGGCAGTCTGTTCAACATGTGGCTAGCGCTACATCTCATAGGCAGTCTGTTCAACATGTGGCTAGCGCTACATCTCATAGGCAGTCTGTTCAACATGTGGCTAGCGCTACATCTCATAGGCAGTCTGTTCAACATGTGGCTAGCGCTACATCTCATAGGCAGTCTGTTCAACATCCTGTAGGAGTTGTTATAAGCAACAACAAATTGCTGAAATTTTGGCTTTTCTACAATTTACCCATAAAGCACACGTGTAAATACTACTGAAATAGGCTTACTGAAATAATAAGCTTATTTTGTACAGCAGTGGAGCGAAAGTGAAATTTACCAGCATTATATTGAACGTCGTGCTCACATCCGTAGGTGTAATATATGTCAAGTAATGTTTGTAGTCCTTGGGCGGAAGGAGCAAACAGAATCAATCATCTGCGTAAGATTAACCACCGCTGTACCTACCCATGGGTTGTACAGTTCAGGGTTGTACACTCAGATTGTACATATAAACATTAAAAAGTAAAGGGGATAACTTCCCACCTTGCTTAACACTGAGAAGAAGTCCGAGTAGGTAGATCTCCATCAGACACAGTCACATTGGTTATGGAACTCATTGCTGAAGACTCTTAAAATATATTTCGGTACATCGTGTTGTTCATGTTTCGTTAAAAGCTATTTCGATTGACTCGATCAAGTGCTTTTGAAGCATCAAGAAAAGCAACATGCATAACAGAACCGTGTTTAGTTTAAAACCTTAATAATTCCTTAAATGTAAACACACACAGCTCCATTCCATGTTTGGGCTTAAACCCAAACTGATGTGGCGTAGTTTGCAAGTACGTATCCATTCTGTTGAATAAGACAGCATCTATTATCTTGGAACATGTGTTCAAGAGGCATATTGGCCTGTAATTGCCTTTTTCGTTTACACGTCTATTTTATCTTTGATAACCAGTACAATAACAGACTCTGTGATTGCTTTTGGTATATAACCATGCACCAGAATAGAGGACAGAAGAATAGATAATAGTACCACAAGTTGTGAATCCACAAACTTGATATGTTCTGCAGTAAGTCCATCCAGACCTGGTGACTTATTGCATGATAATTCATTAATAATATTCATCAGTTCACCTGCATCAATAGTCATTCCAGTGTTGTAAGTAACGCAATCAAAGTGAACTTTATCACGACTGTCGATATAAATAATAATAAAAAGATTTGTATCACGCTTAAAAACAATATATTTTACTACATTGCTAATGTCATGACCACTGTTATGTTACTACATAGCTAATGTCATGACCACTGTTATTTTACTACATAGCTAATGTCATGACCACTGTTATTTTACTACATAGCTAATGTCATGACCACTGTTATTCATATATCAACATCTACTTACTTTCCAAAGAAATCAACCGATGCCTTCGAGGAAAGATGCCTCATTTCACTTCGTGGTGCCTGTTTACTCAGAACGTCGTAGAAGTAGAGTGAGAATTTGGCCACCAGGAGTCGCTTGTATTTAGTGAGCCACTGATAGAGGGCAGGAAGGGGTAACAACTTCGACGAATTTACAAACCCCAACTTCTTACCCTGTTCAGATAAATCACATTATATCACAAGTACTAGAATAACATTACTATTACAACAGTTTAATTAGTTATTATATTCAACTAGTCATGCATATCCGCATCTACTGAAGTGTGTGTCCCACTAAAGTAATCCCAAAAGTTCCCTCAAATGGGATATATGCACCTTAATCATATAAAAAATAGAGGTATTGATCTTTTAAAAACCTCGAACACTACCATTCAATGAGCCTTTTTAATATACATCTATATAAATGAGTAAGCAATATATTGAACTGTGAACAAGCTCTTGCTCTGGTAACTGTGTCAGACACACTTGAATGCTAGTACCCATGCACACACATGAATGCTTGCACCCACGCACACACATGAATGCTTGCACCCACGCACACACATGAATGCTTGCACCCATGCACACACATGAATGCTTGCACCCATGCACACTTGAATGCTTGCACCCACGCACACACACGAATGCTTGCACCCACGCACATACACGAATGCTTGCACCCATGCACACACATGAATGCTTGCACCCACGCACACACATGAATGCTTGCACCCACGCACACACATGAACGCTTGCACCCATGCACACTTGAATGCTTGCACCCACACACACACATGAATGCTTGCACCCATGCACACACTTGAATGCTAGCACCCACATATACCCTTGAATGCTTGTACTCATGCATACACCTGAATGCTTGCACACACACACGCACGCACGCACGCACGCACGCACGCACATGAATGCTAGCACCCACGCATACACATGAATGCTTGCACCCACGCACACACATGAATGCTTGCACCCATGCACACACATGAATGCTTGCACCCACGCACACACATGAATGCTTGCACCCACACACACACACACACACACATGAATGCTAGCACCCACGCATACACATGAATGCTAGCACCCACGCATACACATGAATGCTAGCACCCACGCATACACATGAATGCTTGCACCCACACACACACACACACACACACACACTTGAATGCTTGCACCCACGCACACACATGAATGCTTGCACCCACACCCACACACACACACACACACATGAATGCTAGCACCCACGCATACACATGAATGCTTGCACCCACGCATACATATGAATGCTTGCACCCATACACACACTTGAATGCTTGCACCCACGCACACACTTGAATGCTAGCACCAACGCACACACTTGAATGCTTGCACCCACGCACACACTTGAATGCTTGCACCCATGCATACACATGAATGCTTGCACCCACGCACACACCTGAATGCTTGCACCCACGCACACACATGAATGCCTGCACCCACGCACGCACATGAATGCTAGCACCCATGCACACACATGAATGCTTCCACCCATGCACACACATGAATGCTTCCACCCATGCACACACATGAATGCTTCCACCCATGCACACACATGAATGCCTGCACCCACGCACACACCTGAATGCTTGCACCCATGCACACACATGAATGCCTGCACCCATGCACACACATGAATGCTTCCACCCATGCACACACCTGAATGCTTGCACCCATGCACACACATGAATGCCTGCACCCATGCACACACATGAATGCCTGCACCCACACACACACATGAATGCTTCCACCCATGCACACACCTGAATGCT
The DNA here is from genome assembly GCA_033239005.1 of Lamellibrachia satsuma. Taxonomy (NCBI): domain Eukaryota; kingdom Metazoa; phylum Annelida; class Polychaeta; order Sabellida; family Siboglinidae; genus Lamellibrachia; species Lamellibrachia satsuma. The sequence goes on from BSQZ01000056.1 coordinate 1,765,293, forward strand.
TGCACCCACGCACACACCTGAATGCTTGCACCCATGCACACACATGAATGCCTGCACCCATGCACACACATGAATGCCTGCACCCATGCACACACATGAATGCCTGCACCCACACACACACATGAATGCTTCCACCCATGCACACACCTGAATGCCTGCACCCATGCACACACATGAATGCCTGCACCCATGCACACACATGAATGCCTGCACCCATGCACACACATGAATGCTTCCACCCATGCACACACATGAATGCTTGCACCCACACACACACATGAAAGCTTGCACCCATGCACACACTTGAATGCTTGCACCCACGCATACACCCACCCACCCCCCACCCCCACACCCACCACACCCACACACACACACACACACACACACACACACACACACACACACACACACACACACACACACACACACACACACACACACACACACACACACACACACACACACACACACACACATGAATGTTTGCACCCATATACACACATGAATGCTTGATCACAAATGCATGTACATGCAACTATACAATTGCACGCTCGTATGCACACATGCTACAGAGTCATATGTTTGTTTATCACTACGCAGTGTACTACTGTGATTTGTGCAAAACTGCATTTGAAATAGAAAATAGACACAATGGAATATTGTTGTTCTAACAATGACTTGTCCATTCCTCCGTTCATGCAATGAATATTTACAACATGAATTGCAACAACTTATACAGGTCCATAAGTCACAATATATCTAGATATTGGCACCTCCACAAATATGGCACATTTCTTTATCATTGCCACACCTCCACAAATATGACACACTTTCACAAATATGACACCTACTTCTTTCGTAGCTGCACCTCCACTGAGTGCACTCAACTTGGAGTGGGCATCGTTTAGCTGGAGGAGGGTGGGAAGAAATTCCCAGTGTTGTAGGTGCAGCTGGGCAGTGAGCAGGTGTCGCATGATGTCACACTCAAGGCTGGAAATGTTACATGCATGAACAAGTATATCGCAGTACATTATTGCGAGTCATTGCAACTTGCAATACTGCAGCATGGTTATATGTTTGGTTTATTTTATAACTATTTGTTTTCAAATTCTATGGTTTGTTCCACATAAAAATCTTACAAATAAAAGTCTGAAAATAACAGACCTCATAAACAGGAGTTTAATGAACCAAGACAGTGCTACCACTAAAGGTCCCTCTAAATTAATGAACCAAGACAGTGCTACCACTAAAGGTCCCTCTAAATTAATGAACCAAGACAGTGCTACCACTAAAGGTCCCTCTAAATTAATGAACCAAGACAGTGCTACCACTAAAGGTCCCTCTAAATTAATGAACCAAGACAGTGCTACCACTAAAGGTCCCTCTAAATTAATGAACCAAGACAGTGCTACCACTAAAGGTCCCTCTAAATTCGACTTTCTTGCTTGTTTTCTTTCAGACTCATTTCTCAACAAAAAACCTAGTATTCACTATGACACACTGGCTCTAGTATCCACTATGACAAACTGGCTCTAGTATCCACTATGACAAACTGGCTCTAGTATCCACTATGACAAACTGGCTCTAGTATCCACTATGACACACTGGCTCTAGTATCCACTATGACAAACTGGCTCTAGTACTGGCTCTAGTATCCACTATGATAAGCTGGCTCTAGTATCCACTATGACAAGGTGGCTCTAGTATCCACTGACACACTGGCTCTAGTATCCACTATGACAAGGTGGCTCTAGTATCCACTATGACACGCTGGCTCTAGTATCCACTATGATAAACTGGCTCTAGTATCCACTATGACATGCTAGCTCTAGTATCCACTATGACATGATGGCTCTAGTATCCACTACAACATGCTAGCTCTAGTATCCACTACTTATGACACGCTAGCTCTAGTATCCACTATGACACGCCAGCTTTAGTATCCACTGTACAAATGTGTTACTTAGTTTTGGTGAAATCATCAGACAAACTATTATGCTTGACTGGATCAAGTAAAAATTTGGCAGAAAAATAGCAAAAGTGGTCCAACCGTCCAATTCTATATAACATAAGCAACAATTCAGAGATAGTCTCAGTGCTGAGGTTGGGTAATAGCAACATAGTATAACTTACTCTAGCTACTCAGAATTCAGAATGTATTAAAAATAATACAACAACAATGCCATGATCAACAAACACAGCATGCTCATCACCCAGATTCTGATGTGACCTATCTGAAGAGATGGGTGAATGGTAATCTTCTCCCAGGTATAGACATGATGTGTCTGGACCTTTTTAAGACCTTCTTAAGACCAATACTTCAACAAAAATTCTTTTTTTTCATGACAAATTCAATACAAAATAACAAAGAAGTTTTATCCAAACATTCTCTAAGAACAATGTAATTATTTGGAAATCAAACTGTACCATATCACATCATATCATTCAGCAAGACCCAGTCCATTCCAACATTGTTGAATTGTAGCCCAAGGCCTAGTTTAGGTAAATCAAATATCAAGAAAATATTTTTATGGCCTTAAGATACAAGATTTAATTGAAGACCTTTAAGACTTTAGTAGACTCTTTCAACACCACAATGGAAAACCATCTTTATCCAACTCACGTGAAGCTTGACTTGACTGGACTAAGTATTGGGTGGTGGAAACCCTTGTGGTGGGTCTCTGTGATATCGTTGATGTTGTCGAGTAGCTGCTGGTATCTGACACTGCGACTGTGACCAACCATCGCCACAATGTGCTCATAACTGACTCGGGTCAAGGCGACTCAACAAGACACGTGTAGTATTTGGGAGGTAGACAGGAATTGTAGTCACATGCTTGTTTAACTACACCAAATCACACCAAATTTATTGTAATTTTTTTTATTTTTCTTATATATAATTTAATAGGGCTGACTATCGGGGATAGTTTTACTATTGCGATAGTAATAATAGTGGATTAGAGAATAGCTAGGAAGTCAGCCCCACATCTTTATTGGTGCTATCATGTAGCCTAGGAAGTGGATTATAAAATGCTGAAACCACGAACGACACTGCCCTAATCAACGATTGTTGATGTTAGGTCAAAAAATAAAAACAATTATCCAATATTATGAATACAGTTGGAAAAAACATATTTATTTCTTATTACAGCAACGCAACAAAGCCTGCTGAATTGTGTTGACAACTATCATTACCAATACATTATCGATGTTAAGTTGTTAACTATTGATAGTTCAATTTATTAACCTGTGACAGTATTGCATTGTCACACAGACTGTTGCAATGCATCAATAATTCAATGTTTGTTACACCCACATCTAATATATCAAGTGTGCCACACACCATGGAAAGAGATCAACACTGCCTCTAAGGCCTAGGGATTTAATTCACTAATGCCATTGTTGGACTCATCTAAATCTAAAATTACAAATCACATGAAAAACATTATGACAACAAAGAAGACTGACATTTAAAGGGAATGTCCAACGATGGTTAACTGAATGATATTGTGACACTGAATGTATTAATATTTACAAAATCTTGGTTAGTTAATAATAATATCCATACAAGACAAATACATAATTGTGGGATGAAATAAAACATGTTAATTTTACAACATTATATAGAGATTACTCACCTGTGAATCTTCACCTTAGAAAGTGAAATATAACGTTTTCATCAGATGATTAACTGATCTGTCAAATTCCAGTTTTGTAAATTTTTCAATAACGATTAAATAATGATAAAATCATAGCATGAAGTATAATTATGTTAATTTGCTCGTATTTTAAGATCGAAAAATTAGAGGTATTTTGGCATTTTCGTTATGCGAAAACCTAAACTACTTGTAGCTTCATATCAGTTAATCAACGAAAATCATTGTACGTTCCTTCAAGACTATAAATAGATACCGTACACTTTGGTATGCAATGTATGCATCACATTCAATAAATTTGTCATTATCATGACCATATATTATCAGTTCACAAATAGCTGTTATCACCTACAGAACCAACTCTCCAGGATACAACTCCATCACCTTTGACCTGGCCATAACAAAGTGGCACAGTTGACCACAAAGGTGGCCAAACAGTTCATCCAGAAAGTGGCCACCAGATGGCACTGCAGACGAGTCGACCGAATCAGTGACGGCTAAACTCATTTCTTCGATTCGTTTCAACTCTACCAGCACACAACCGTAGGATGTTTTCAAACTCTGAAAATATAACATAATTGACACAGTGACACCAGAAGTGACACTAGAAGTGACACCAGGAGTGACATTACAATTACAGCACAAAAAATATATTACAATTACAACACTTATTACCTACACTTCCTAGGAGGAGTACAACTACACTGTTTGTAAAAGAAGATTACATGTACCTTTGTATCTCATTTATAGACAGAGCTTTATGTGAATTCATCCATTCATGCTGCAACAGTTGGATTCAATTACAATGGCCGATTACAACTGTGACATCAATGTAACAACCCTGTGAGTTCCATACACCAATTACAACTGCGACATCAATGTAACAACCCTGTGAGTTCCATACACCAATTATAACTGTGACATCAATGTAACAACCCTGTGAGTTCCATATACCAATTACAACTGTGACATCAATGTAACAACCCTGTGAGTTCCATACACCAATTACAACTGAGACATCAATGTAATAACCCTGTGAGTTCCACACACCAATTACAACTGCGACATCAATGTAACAACCCTGTGAGTTCCATACACCAATTACAACTGCGACATCAATGTAACAACCCTGTGAGTTCCATACACCAATTACAACTGTGGCATCAATGTAACAACCCTGTGAGTTCCATACACCAATTACAACTGTGACATCAATGTAACAACCCTGTGAGTTCCATACACCAATTACAACTGTGACATCAATGTAATAACCCTGTGAGTTCCACACACCAATTACAACTGTGACATCAATGTAACAACCCTGTGAGTTCCATACACCAATTACAACTGCGACATCAATGTAACAACCCTGTGAGTTCCATACACCAATTACAACTGTGGCATCAATGTAACAACCCTGTGAGTTCCATACACCAATTACAACTGTGACATCAATGTAACAACCCTGTGAGTTCCATACACCAATTACAACTGTGACATCAATGTAATAACCCTGTGAGTTCCACACACCAATTACAACTGCGACATCAATGTAACAACCCTGTGAGTTCCATACACCAATTACAACTGTGACATCAATGTAACAACCCTGTGAGTTCCATATACCAATTACAACTGCGACATCAATGTAACAACCCTGTGAGTTCCATACACCAATTACAACTGTGGCATCAATGTAACAACCCTGTGAGTTCCATACACCAATTACAACTGTGACATCAATGTAACAACCCTGTGAGTTCCATACACCAATTACAACTGCGACATCAATGTAACAACCCTGTGAGTTCCATATACCAATTACAACTGTGACATCAATGTAACAACCCTGTGAGTTCCATACACCAATTACAACTGTGACATCAATGTAACAACCCTGTGAATTCCATACACCAATTACAACTGCGACATCAATGTAACAACCCTGTGAGTTCCATACACCAATTACAACTGCGACATCAATGTAACAACCCTGTGAGTTCCATACACCAATTACAATTGTGGCATCAATGTAACAACCCTGTGAATTCCGTACACCAATTACAACTGCGACATCAATGTAACAAATCTTCTTCTTCACCTTGTTCCCATGTGGGGTGGGGTCCACGTCACTTGATTGCTTCTTCTACTTTCGTTGTTAATGTTCTCCATTTCCCTCCGAGTTCTGCGGTGGTCTTCTACTCTTGGCTGTTCATACCTGCCCTTTCCAGATCTCGTTTGAAACAGTCTTTCCATCACAGCTATGGTTTTCCTCTTCTTCTTCTGCCACCCTCTTCTGCTTTCCATGCTCTTTTTGACAGTCTGTCTTCACCCATTCTTTGCACATGTCCTGCCCATCTCATTCTGCTTCCAGCTACTTTCATCTGTAGGTGTTTTTTCATGCCAATCTCTTCTCTCAATTACTTCATCTTCCTTCTATCTTCTTGGGTTACTTTGCATATTCTTCGGACCCAGTTGTTTTCTGCTATCTGCATCTTCTCCTGTCTCTCTGTCAGTGCCAGTGTCCCAACCCGTATATTATACAGGCTGGTACCACGCAGGTTTCCTACACTTTTCTTTTTAGTTGTTTCTTCAGTTTTCTGTCCCACATAATGCCTTCCACTCTCCTCCACGCTGCTGCTCCTGCTTGCACTCTCCTCTGTATTTCCTTACTACTTCCTCCATCCTCATACACTGTGCCGCCCAAGTATACAAAACTGTTCACTTGTTTAATGGTATTTCCGTCAACAACTACATGCAAGTCCACCTCTTGTTCGCCTATCCACATTACTTCGGTCTTCTCCAGATTCATTCGGAGGCCATGTTTTCTAAAGGTGTTACTCCATTCTTGCAATGTTTTCTGTAAATTGTTGTCTCTACTTTATGCTGAGCATACTGGATAATGGGAATAACAATAAACTGTTGTCTCTCCTTTATGCTGAGCATACTGGATAATGGGAATAACAATAAATTGTTGTCTCTACTTAATGCTGAGCATACTGGATAATGGGAATAACAATAAACTGTTGTCTCTCCTTTATGCTGAGCATACTGGATAATGGGAATAGCAATAAATTGTTGTCTCTCCTTTATGCTGAGCATACCGGATAATGGGAATAACAATAAATTGTTGTCTCTACTTTATGCTGAGCATACTGGATAATGGGAATAACAATAAATTGTTGTCTCTCCTTTATGCTGAGCATACTGGATAATGGGAATAACAATAAATTGTTGTCTCTCCTTTATGCTGAGCATACTGGATAATGGGAATAACAATAAATTGTTGTCTCTCCTTTATGCTGAGCATACTGGATAATGGGAATAACAATAAATTGTTGTCTCTCCTTTATGCTGAGCATACCGGATAATGGGAATAACAATAAATTGTTGTCTCTACTTTATGCTGAGCATACTGGATAATGGGAATAACAATAAATTGTTGTCTCTCCTTTATGCTGAGCATACTGGATAATGGGAATAACAATAAATTGTTGTCTCTCCTTTATGCTGAGCATACTGGATAATGGGAATAACAATAAATTGTTGTCTCTCCTTTATGCTGAGCATACTGGATAATGGGAATAACAATAAATTGTTGTCTCTCCTTTATGCTGAGCATACTGGATAATGGGAATAACAATACATTGTTGTCTCTCCTTTATTCTGAATAACAATAGCATACTGGATAATGGGAATAACAACACAAAAACAGAACTAACCTAGGGCCCTGAAGGCAACAGGAAAAGGGAAAGGCCAAAATCAACACAGAAAAGTACTGTGGAAGCTGAGAGATACCAACTGGTGAGTTCTTGGAAGATGGCAAAGAATGCAGCTAGAGATCGTATGAAATGGCAGAAGTTACCGAGTGACTTTATGTACAAACTAGGATGCAAAGACGACAAGTAAATAAGTAATACTGTACAAGGGCACATACATGCTTCAAACGCAAAATCCAGTATGTTCAGCATAAAGTAGAGAGACCCAACCTCTTTAGCCAGGGTTGGTAGTAGTACCACAGTACCCCTGGCAGATCGACCTGTTGAAACGTGGATTTGTCTCATGTCATGTGTGGATGTAGACTGAATCATTTGGTGCTCAGTCCCACTTCCTGTCTTGGTCGACATGTCTCTGGGAACTAGATGTGCTGCGTGCAAACTTCAAATAATGTTCCCACAAAATGGTCATCATTACCCGTCCAACCAGCGACAACAGGTCCACCGCCAATTAAAGTTATGTTCCCGTATGCAAGCCCTGTAAATCTGAGTGAGCAGTATTATTGGTTAATACAGCAACTGAAAAATCAGTGTTTTAACAGGTCAATCGGCCAGGGGTGGCCTGGGGTGGCCTGGGGTGGTGATGTAGTCAGAACTGAACCCCACATGGCGAGGATGGAGAGACATAGTAATCATTTTAAAACATTGTTGTAATAGAACTTACAATGTTATGAGAATAATTACACAGCTTAATAATTAATAACTCAATTAAAACATTCTAAAAAATAAACTACAATTACACTGCAATTGTAATTAATAAAACAATAAAATTACCATTAATCACAATCCTGGTGGCAGGTAGTGACTAATATTACCACAGAAAAACATCTTCATAAATTTTCAAGAAAAATTGTGAACATTGTCTTACATCCTTGCGGCCAAAGAGTTTATGACCCAGATTCTGTCCAAGGTACAGGAGTGAAGCGTATGCCTTCTCAGCCATCGCCAGACTGACAAGACAACTGAGCATGTGAGACCATGCCTGGGTGAGTGGCTGGGTCTTCTGGCTGTCCTTCTCTCTCTCCTTCAATCAAACATGTTAAATAGATGATCTAACTTCTGACATTACATAATTCCTCATCCTAATTATCATAGATCGGTACCATTATTTGTTTGCTCGTAAAATGTTGTACAAAAGTATTATTGTAAGTTTGTATATAGTTGTAGTTTTGTACTTATATACATTTCAAGGAATGCTTACTGTACTGCACTGGGTATTTAAGAACATACAGCTGTACATAGAAAAAATACTTGCATGGCACTCTGAGTTCATGCTTTGCAATTTTTCTTTTGTCATGAGCAAATTAAAAGTTAATTTACATGTTTTCATTTCTGTCATATTTTTATAAATTCAACTAATATGTGACATGTTGCGTTGGGTTGGGTCACACACCGTACAGTACAATTTTGCATTATAGACTTATGGGCATCATGTTGAAAGGACTTTATAAACTATGATTTACACATTGTTTAGCTTCAAACTGGTAATCAGTTTTTGTTTCTAACAATACAAAGATCTGAAAATCAATGCTTTCGTCTCTGTGTTTTCTGGGTTTTCCTGTTCAACTCAGTGCACCTTACGATCCGAACAGATGCGACTTGTCTTATATACTAAAATAATATAAGTACAAATTTAATAGTTACAACAAAAAAGTCCTTTTCAAAATAGCGTTACATGGTATCAGAGGCAATGGTAGTACCAACTAAAAACAAGAATGATACGAACATAGCGGCAATTGCAATGGATACATAACTTACTGCAATATCCTTTGCTTTGTCGAAGGCAAACTTGCTTAGACTTAGGAAGTAGCTTTCAAGAACTGCCTGTTCCTTGGAGACTGGAGGCAACCCTGCCATGGTGATAAATCTGAAATAAAAACTACGACGTAAAGGTACTTGGCATCGAGACCAAAACCATTAATTTAAGATAGGTTCAGTTAGGTTAAAACTTCCTTCTCAGGGCATTCCGCCCATTGCAAATCAAGTTCTTTGATGTTAAAATCTGTAGCATGTGAATAATTATGTACTGTCGGCTTAATAAGAGAGCAATTAATTGTTAACATCATCGAAAGAATTGACTTTGATCGATAAGTTTATCATTAGATCGATAAGTGGCAAAAGTGTGGCTGACTGTATGTTGGTTATTGTGTGCAGAGCAGGACCACTGCTGCATTTTTTGTCAAACTTTCACCAGATCTGGTCAAAAATAATTAAATCTAGTTCAAATGTCCAATGATTTTATCAAAACTAACACATTTCTACAAACAAGCTAACATATCATATTCGATGCTACAGATATGCTCGATTTCTCACAAAATTAATCCTAAATGAGATAAGCAAAAAATGTAATTGAGGCGAGACATTTTTAAGGTACTAAAATAATAGAGGCGCGGTAGTGTAGTGGTTAGCACATCCGCTTTACATAACAGAGTTCTGAGACCGGGCATGGGTATGTTTAGTGTAAAAACCTGGGTCTGAGCATTGGAGACTGTGTATCTTTTGACTCAGTTGATCACATTAATGCACTCGATATGCACTCTGGCAGTGAACACCCTCAATGCCAGCACAGAAAGTTGTATTAACGACAATATACAGACTAGTCAGTTAGTAGAACGTTGCCAAGTGCAAAAAAAACTAGAACTACTGCGAGATGTCTTTAAGCAAATTGTTTGTCTGCTTTTTCCTTTCTTCTCCTAGTTAGTCGAGCAGTAGGGGTCAAATTTTAGATGTCATATTTGCACTTAAACAATATCATCTGACAGTGATGGTGTTTCATTTTAACAATATGAGAAGAAAAGCTGTGATGTTAAAGGCAACTAATTAAGTTGGTTTGACCAAGAATGACTATAACGTATAAGTTTATTTTTAAATATCATAAAAAAAATCTAAAATGGCAAGATTTGGTCTTCGTAGCATAGCGTTAACAACCAACACAAACATCGCATGAAATGTCACTACACTTCAGCTCTCGCAGAATTGTATGTAAAATTGTGATTTAGGCAAAATAACACCGTGTCCGTGTCATGTCATGACAGTCATCGTGACATCGGGGAGGCGTGAGCGATATTTGACAATACTATGCAAATTATAACAAGGAAATCCTTCGAAATGCACAGATGCCAATATATTGACATCAATCATACATGTTTGGCGTGCGCACGTCTTCTGGGCTACATTTCAAGAATTCAAACGGTAAGAATGTCTATAACAATGAATGACATCAAATCAACAACTCTCCATAACAAGTCGTTGCGCCCCTCGTGGGACTTGGGTGAATTTTGCCCTCCGTAGTCGCCATCTGGTGGTTAGGTGTTAACGCACAAATACGAATGATTTCGTTGTAAACTAGTGGTCGACTCATGTAATGTTCAGTCTTCTATATTCTCCCTTCTGGGCCTAACATAAGAGTACGTATGTGGGGCGCATGCAAAATATGTACATAAGCAACACATTTCTAAAAGAAAATGTACGTGTGTTTACTGAGTTTTACTCCAAACATTCTTAATTATAATATATCGTACAGCTATCGAGTCCGAGACATGTCTAGGACCCCAGCAGCGGATCCAGGGAGGTCTTAGGGGTCAACCTAGGCCATGTCCGTGACAAATATTACAGTAAAGGACAACGTATATATAGGCCTGTAAAGACTGAATTAAGTATTAGCAGTCGGCTAATATTAACCCTTCTGTAAGTAGAACGACACGTGTCACCCCCCCGGTTCGTAAGTAGAACGACATGACTACGACTAACTGAGACCTCCCTGCCAACAAGCCTAGAGGGGTAAGACCACAGTTGACGAATGTAGGGCGTATAAAATTGCGATACATGAATTTAAGCAAGTCATACGATGTGACATAAGTGCAGTTGAGCAGACATATTAACAGATTTGTTCGTAGAAACTATTGGCTATGGTGCATTTTTTGGGGAGTTTAACAGGCGGAGGGATTTATGGGAATTTTTCTGCCATGGGCCACGTGGGCGCATGAATAAATGGCTATTTTTGTCGGGGCATTTTAAAAGAGCTGGAGGTATGTGATTTTGATAAAATTTGGTCAGCATGTCAATGAAATGATGGTAGTTGCTGTAAAAACTTTTCAGATTTTTTTATGGTCACGTTTTCTTATAATCAGACAAAACGTTAACATGGCCACCAATGCAATTCTCAACAGTGGTCTGACGCCTAGATTCATCCCTGGACCCGACCACCCACCCAGCAACAAGTGCTCCCGTCCGTCCCAGTTAGTGTCTGTCCGAGATTTTGCTCAGATATATCTTTTCTGGAATTGTCGTTTATGGGGAACTTTATGCGCCATGACCTTCATCAAGATAACAGGGCTCCAACTGGCAGTTACGCCGTGCGCCCTGGTTGCTGTGTAGGCCTAGGTACAAGTGAACACAGTTATCGCGTGACTCGTAATTGCACAGGCAAACCGTTGCCCGTGCACTACTAACATATTGAACAGAGTACGTATTTGAATAACAGATTTGCTAGGTTTGCAGTGATATTTCACTGAAATTAACTGATTGTGCCTGATGTGCCACATGCTTCTGAGTTGTAACGTAGACGCTATTTATGTTGAGTTATTTGTTGTTTGCACATAGTCAATTGACGTGATGTGCCCAGTGACCTGCAACTAACGGAGCGTGTGATAATTGATGCATGTCAATCATTTACCATGGGCCTAGCTGTAGCTCGGACTGTCGATCAAGATTTAACAAGATTGCCATCCTAGGCAAATGCCCAGATGACAAGTGGACAAGGAATTTAAGCCATTGGCTTATCGAGAGTCCAACAACAGTTTTCATCTATGTGTAATCCGCCCTCCTAAGATATGTGTCAACCTTGTGTTTAGAAATATTCACGCTGCTAGCAGTTACACAATCCGAAGACAATTTGTCCCATTCATGTATTGTCCTCTGTGAGAACTAGTACTTTCTGATATCTATGCACTCTATACTGATCCTTTACTAACGTTACCTCATGTCCTCTAGTTTGCTATCTTTCATGAATGAAAACAAAATAGTTATATTAATATTTTCATACCCATTCAGTATCTTAGAAACTTCAATTTAATTTCCTCTTAACCTCTTTTCTCTAGGGTTGTTAAACCACATTCTTTTATATGTTATAAACCACATTCTTATATAATATATATATATATATATATATATATATATATAATATATATATAATATATATATATATATATATATATATATATATATATATATATATATATGTATGTATATATATATATATATATATATATATATATATATATATATATATATATATATATATATATATATGTATATATATATATATATATGTATATATATATATATATATATATATATATATATATATGTATATATATATATATATATATATATATATATGTATATATGTGTATATATATACATATATATATATATATATATATATATATATATATATATATATATATATATATATATATATATATATATATATATATATATATACATATAAAGAATAATAACGGTTCTAACACTGATCCTTCTGGTACCCCACTCATAACTGATTTCCAGTTTGAAACCTCGCCATCTACTACAACACGTCAGTCAGTCAGCCTATTTTCTATCCAGTCGATTATGCTATCCCCGATACCATGAGCTTTTAATTTAAGTAGTAACCGTTGATGTGGCACTTTGTCGAAAGCTTTCTAAAAATCTAAGTAGATAGTGTCTACCGGTTATTTCTCGTCTCTCCACTTATGTATGCCATAAACAAGCTAAACGGCCTGGGAGGAAGGCAACAACATAAGTAAACCACATTAGGTAGTTCGGCTTCCGGCTAATTCTAGTTCAAGTTGGTTTCCAGCACTGCTTCGATTTTTCGAGTAGACTCTTCGTTATGTTGTATTCAAACCATTATTGTTAATACGTTGCATGACACTTTAAGAACGTGTGATTACTATTACCGCATATATTTTCCGTGAGACAGTAGCACCGTGTCTGAAGTAGATGACCCAAACAATACAAACTGTCCTGTAGAGAGGTCAGAGTAGGCACCTATATGCTGGCGCGGATCCAGAGGCGGGCGTGGGGTCGCGGGCGGGCGTGGGGACGCGGGCGGGCGTGGAGGCGTGGGGACGCACTCCCCTTGTTTTGCTTAAACACCTACACATATAAAATACTGTTTGAAACAAGGTGCGTGGAACGACACGCTACACTGGAGGAGTTTAGGTAAGTGTGTGAGGAGATCCTTGGTTGCCTTACTATAATTTCGAACAATGAGGACAAAAAATGGAGTTCAAAAACAATGACGGTTTCGTTTGACCTACAGTCTTTTAATGATCTCAAGCCCTTCATTAATCGCTGCACTTGGTGCATGTTTCAGTACACAGTAGGCCCCAGCAAGCTGCTCCAGGGTTCTACGCAGGATGTTCTCCACAGTAGGCCCCAGCAAGCTGCTCCAGGGTTCTACGCAGGATGTTCTACACAGTAGGCCCCAGCAAGCTGCTCCAGGGTTCTACGCAGGATGTTCTCCACAGTAGGCCCCAGCAAGCTGCTCCAGGGTTCTACGCAGGATGTTCTACACAGTAGGCCCCAGCAAGCTGCTCCAGGGTTCTACGCAGGATGTTCTCCACAGTAGGCCCCAGCAAGCTGCTCCAGGGTTCTACGCAGGATGTTCTCCACAGTAGGCCCCAGCAAGCTGCTCAGGGTTCTACGCAGGATGTTCTCCACAGTAGGCCCCAGCAAGCTGCTCAGGGTTCTACGCAGGATGTTCTCCACAGTAGGCCCCAGCAAGCTGCTCCAGGGTTCTACGCAGGATGTTCTCCACAGTAGGCCCCAGCAAGCTGCTCCAGGGTTCTACGCAGGATGTTCTCTGGACCTACGAAGCTACTTTGGTATCTTTATCGACATCAGACAAAATGCAGATGCTGAGTACAGTGAGATCTACCAGATGATTGAAGATATGGTCTCGATGTATAGGCGCTTTGGGAGGCAGACCGCGTAGAGGCAGACAACTGGACACAACGTAGAGACAGACAACGGGACACAGCGTAGAGGCAGACAACGGGACACAACGTAGAGACAGACAACGGGACACTGCGTAGAGGCAGACAACGGGACACAGCGTAGAGGCAGACAACGGGACACAACGTAGAGGCAGACTACGGGACACAGCGTAGAGGCAGACAACGGGACACAACGTAGAGGCAGACAACGGGACACAGCGTAGAGGCAGACAACGGGACACAACGTAGAGGCAGACAGCGGAACACAGCGTAGAGGCAGACAAAGGGACACAACGTAGAGGCAGACAACGGGACACAACGTAGAGACAGACAACGGGACACAACGTAGAGGCAGACAACTGGACACAACGTATAGAGGCAGACAACGGGACACAGCGTAGAGGCAGACAACGGGACACAACGTAGAGACAGACAACGGGACACAACGTAGAGGCAGACAACGGGACACAGCATAGAGGCAGACAACGGGACACAACCTAGAGGCAGACAACGGGACACAACGTAGAGGCAGACAACTGGACCCAATGTAGAGGCAGACAACGGGACACAGCGTAGAGGCAGACAACGGGACACAGCGTAGATGCAGACAACGGGACACAACGTAGAGACAGACAACGAGACACAGCGTAGAGGCAGACAACCGACCTCTAAGAATGACATTGCCATGACCTGCCATCCCCAGCGTCCATGTCAGCTGAAGTCAGACTGTGGATGAAGAAATGGGATTCGTCAGAAGAAACAAAGCGCTGTGACCTTCAGGAAACAAATGAGTGCAACATCCATCTACATGTACCCAAATTTTTTCCGCATGTTTCACTTGCTGATGGTAATATCGGTCACATGTGCTGGAATGGAGCGTGTTAACTCTACACTCAAACTGGTGACAACCGTAACACGGAGCGCCGTACACCAGCATCGCCTCAATGCGTTGGTGCTGCCTCATGTACACAAGGAAATCAATTAAACTATACTTTTACAATGCACGATTTCTGGTCGCAGGCTTCTATGCTTATGGAACGATCGAATGTCTTGTTTAGTTGTCAAACGGTGTTAGCTTGCAAACTGATCATTGCGTATTATTAGAAAGTGCACAACCATAATTAGCTAAAATTGATTTAATGCAGTAAAAAATATTAGCGCTGTGCCATTATGTCTTGTATAATTCAAAACATTTATTTCTGAATTCGACGTTAATTATTTCTTCGATGCACTACACTACTTTATTCCGTTGCATCCACTTATCTAATCGGATGGATTGTTACTACCTGTAAAAGAAATTTCGCGAGCTACTGTTAATATATTAGAAATCAGACACGCGTGATTTTAACGATACGACTCCTAATGGAAGACGAGAGGCCGCTACCTGTGCCTTGGGCTACTCATCAGCAGCCAACATGGGCGTCCGCGGGGTGGGGGTGCAAGGTGGGCACTTGCTCCATGGATTGCTCCTATATATATATATATATATATATTTATATTTTATTTATTTCTTTTTTTTATTTCTTCTTTCCTGCCCCTCCCTAGAAAAATTCTTGCGGAAGCCCCTGGCAGCCAATGACTAAGAAAAATTGGTACACAACTTACGATATGTTTGATGCTTTAATGGTTGTGGCATGTAAACTGCTGTAGAAAACTGATGTTCTATTGATTACTGTAAAAAAACGAGAAAAAAAAGCTAATCCAGTTATGCAATGAAAGGATCTGAGTTAAGGAAAAGCGAAAACGTTGCATGTTAATTTGTTCAGTATATATGATAGGCATACATGCACGAAATGCACTGAACACCCACGCATACAATAGAAAGCATTGTCTAACATAGTGTAACAAACAATTTGAAAAATTCAAAGTTTCATGACAAATTTGCTGGGACGCTAAATGTCGCGCAATTTGATAAACCTATTTGATCATCCACGTATATTTCAATAAATATAGGCATGTCGAGTGCAACGCGTGATCGTTTAATTCTGAATTAGTTAGTTAAATACTAATTAATGTAACAAAATAGGCAGCGCAGCGGCTGCGTGCACATGCACCACGTGCGCTCATATCGTATACACAGCTGTAATAGCCAAGTAACATTATTTTTGTTGTTGCTTACAACAATCCAGGTATTTATAAAACAAAAGATGCAAATGGGCGGATGGTAAATGTCATAGTGAGCAGTAGGCATGGTGGTAAACGACCTGGCCCTATGTGGACAAATCAGACACAATAATTGCAGCATTACACGTACACGTACAGGAGGAAGAATAGTGAACTCCGCACTATAAATGCCCTTATTACCATTGTGCAACAACACCACTCGAATGAACAACTACCAAACATGTTTTGGAAATAAAGTTTCATACATATACAGCCAGCGTCCATCAACACAATCAAGCCATACATTATGTTAAACTATGTTCTAGTGTTCCGGCCGTGCCTAATGGGCGATGGGCAGTTGTCTGCCTGCAGCGAGTGATCGCGCCTCCTGCAGTGCCAAACATGGATTGGCCGGCAGCGTCGCTGTAACACGCTAGGCGCGCCATTCGTCGGCAGTGGATCTTTGCCTCCCTCGACGACCAAGTCGATCAAAGCCGACTCAAGCCTACGGTCGATGGGGTATCTTTATGCCAGAGGTCGCTCTTCGGGTCCGGTCACTTCCACCGTGGATCGGCCAACTTCTAGAGTTGTCCTGAAGATCTGTGGACGTCTGATGGTCACCTGTGACAGGTATGTCACGGATGTAGTTTGCCGTGAATGATGTGTTGTTTGGTTTGACAGTTGTGGTCGACGTATATTTAACCTTTGGTATGTGTGTTATGTTAGATATCCGCGGTAGACTACACGGCGCTATTGTTTGTGTGAGCCAAGGTAAATAGGGCAATTTTAAGTACAAGACTGAGTGAGAGACAGAGAGGGAGGAGATTCATTCACTCATACATACATGCATGCATGCATATATGCATACATACATACATACATACATACATACATACATACATACATACATACATACATACATACATACACACATACATACATACATACATACAAAGACGCTGACGCACACACGCGCACACGTACGCACGCACGCACATAGGCACGCAAACAAAAACACGCGCACACGCGCACACGCGCACACGCACGCACGCACACACACACACACACACACACACCCACACACACACACACGCACACACACACACACACACACACATACACACAAATACATAAAGAAAAACACATGCTGAGTCCCAGGGAGAATGAGAGACGAAGACAGAGACAGAGACAAGAGAGACATATAAACCTATTATGGTAAGTTTTACTACCAACATACAGATAGCTGATGTGTTTTCCTAAGCTGATCCATCGTTGAACGAAGTGCTATAAATGCAAACTACCGCAACACACACGACCAACTCGTGCAGAGACGAGCACGGGTGTCCTTGCCACATACATGAATACACACACGGGTGTCCTTGCCACATACATGAATACATACACGGGTGTCCTTGCCACATACATGAATACATACACGGGTGTCCTTGCCACATACACGAATACATACACGGGTGTCCTTGCCACATACATGAATACATACACGGGTGTCCTTGCCACATACATGAATACATACACGGGTATCCTTGCCACATACATGAATACATACACGGGTGTCCTTGCACATACATGAATACATACACGGGTGTCCTTGCCACATACATGAATACATACTCGGGTATCCTTGCCGCATACATGAATACATACATGGGTATCCTTGCCACATACATGAATACATACACGGGTGTCCTTGCCACATACATGAATACATACACGGGTATCCTTGCCACATACATGAATACATACACGGTGTCCTTGCAACATACATGAATACATACACGGGTGTCCTTGCCACATACATGAATACATACACGGGTGTCCTTGACACATACATGAATACACACACGGGTGTCCTTGCCACATACATGAATACATACACGTGTGTCCTTGCCACATACATGAACACATACACGGGTGTCCTTGCCACATACATGAATACATACACGGGTGTCCTTGCCACATACATGAATACATACACGGGTGTCCTTGCCACATACATGAACACATACACCAGTGTCCTTGCCACATACATGAATACATACACGGGTGTCCTTGTCACATACATGAATACACACACGGGTGTCCTTGCAACATACATGAATACATACACGGGTGTCCTTCTCACATACATGAATACATACACGGGTGTCCTTGCCACATACATGAATACATACACGGGTGTCCTTGCCACATACATGAATACATACACGGGTGTCCTTGCCACATACATGAATACACACACGGGTGTCCTTGCCACATACATGAATATATACACGGGTGTCCTTGCCACATACATGAATACACACACGGGTGTCCTTGCCACATACATGAATATATACACGGATGTCCTTGCCACATACATGAATGTATACACGGATGTCCTTGCCACATACATGAATATATACACGGATGTCCTTGCCACATACATGATGGCGTTCACAGCAGCATCCAAATTAAACAAAGAAAACGACCTACATACAGCACACACCGGGAAGTAGAAACCTTTCATTATTTCATGTAAACGAATTAACGTTCCACAATGTTATGCACATCGGTGCTAACTGAGCTTCGGTGCTAACACCATATGGCCAAATTAAAATGTCCAGACAACATGGGCAGACGTTTCCGAGTGACATACTGATGGAAACTGTAGATGCTTTCAAATAATCGAATTTGTTATCGACTATTTGACGGCCCGCGCGGGAGTCGTTACATGCATTTTACGTATTTTATGTTCACATTGACCTTTAGGCTAGTCTCTTGGTATGCTACAGCGACCTTATCGCTATCATTTATAGTAGCCTTTTCTCTTGACCACCGTTGTGACTCCTGAATATGATGTTGCTCTCATCTGTGTCGCTGAGGTTCGGGGTGAGGCTGGCAAGACTTGTCCTCAATTTATTTTCTTTCTGTGCAAGAATCTAGTATTCATTCGTAAAACGCTATACAGTTGCGCTACACACAAAACAAACAATGAAACGGACAAACAACAAAACGTGTATTCAGTACACAAACATATGAGAGTGTTATGCGTCGGACGCGATCATGGTGTTGTCACAGTTCCACAAGTACATTTTTTGAACGTTGTTGTCACTGTTTTGCGGGTGCGTTTTCGAATTTATTTCAATTACCTCGTTGATCTCTCTCTCTCTCTCTCTCTCTCTCTCTCTCTCTCTCTCTCTCTCTCTCTCTCTCTCTCTCTCTCTCTCTCTCTCTCTCTCCCTCCCTCCCTCCCTCCCTCTCTCTCTCTCTCTCTCTCTCTCTCTCTCTCTCTCTCTCCCGTCCACCCTTTCTCTTTTTCCTCTCTCTCTTTCGCCATCCCCCCTCTCTCTTTCTCTCTAACTCTGCATACATACTGATGGATGTTTGATCACTGACTCCATTCGCGAATCACAATAAATATACCGTATAACAGGCTCCGGGGTTCCTCATCAATTTGTAATGCAAGCCGCATTAGAGAATTGCACAGTGCATTCTCTTCTTGAATAGGCATTGTAATCACGCGCCCGGTGTAGGGTGTTCGTGCTTTCATGGCGTCGTGTCCACGACAGTGGTCATTTGTTGTCCAGCGTATCCCATTGCATAATCACACTGGTTGCCATGGCTACGTTTCACTGTCGTTGTTCTGTGATCCCAAGTCACTAGGATTCCGCAGAAAGTCATTTGGATTATGCACTGCCTTATCTGTATTGTACAGAAAGCTGCTATCAGAATACTGACCTGGTTTACAAAGAAAATGCCACACGTTTTAGAAGGCGGCAGGAAACGAACCGTCCGGTCGTTCTATTTTTTCTAATTCAAGTTGCTATGCTTTTAATTAAAAAAACATGGAAACATAGCTATTCATTCGAGGAAGCTAAGGTCAGAACAGCATGTGAAACGTTGTTCGCGACACATCGAAAATATCAATAAAGTTTCGCATTTAATAGAATCACATGGAAATGTTTCTTTGTCGGGCCTGTCGGAGTAAGCAGTAACATACAACATGTACATCTTTCCTATGCAGTTCCAGTTCACATTTACAAATATGCAGCTAGAGTTAGTGATCACCAATGAATCTGTTGTTTCCTGGATCGATGTAACTGGACTTGATTGGCGCGATACGACACCTAGTGTACATGCTTCCAGACGGCCGTACGGTTATCAGTCGTATCTCTCGAGGCGATCAGCCTGTACCTACCTAATTATACCACAGTGTGGTATATTATATTACAGTTCTGCGACGTCGGCTTTGTGGCAGACAGAGCAACCATTAAACACTGTGTAATGGTTGTATAGTTGAACGACGTTCTGGAACCTTCATGTAATAACCTTTAATAAATAGATCACCAAAATGTGGCCCATTAGCATTTACGTACTAGGCATGTTACCTTAAATGCAAGTATTCCCGGGTCTTACGGGTGATCAAGCTGATATGCTGACAGCCGAGGCTGTCCCGTCTATTCCCCGTAGACAACTCATCTGGCTGGAATGTAAACAGCGAGGCGTTATCTACAACACACGTGTCAGGCCAGATACGAACTAAGATCATTAGCTTTGCGGTGCGTATTTAGTAAAACAAAACATATGCTAGCATTGTCCTCGTCAACTTGACATCAGGGTTTATTGTCATCCCTCATCAATTTATTATCAACATATTTTGCCCTTTGTTGACTAAATTAGCTCAACTTATGTAACATATGTTAGCCTTTGTTGACTAAATTAGTCTTCGATCTGTCAAAATTGTTAAAAAATGTAGACTTTGCGTTGGTTGTCTGTGTGCTGGCCTTTCACCATACGTCACATTTGTCTAGGTTACTCCGATTTTTTATTTTAATAGGCGGGAGGATTTTCGGTAATTATTTCGCCACAAGGCGCGTGTGCGTAGTAATTCATGCAGGAATTGGTAAACATTGACGGGTATGGTACGTTCAGCCGTTTTAAAAGAATTAGAAATATGTGATTTTGACTAAACTCGACCAGCATGTCAATGAGATGATGACAACGGCAGGTAAGAAGTTTCAGAATTTTTCATGGTTTAGTGTTCTTATAATCGTGCAAAACGTTAACATGGTCACCAATGGGAAACGTTACAGTAGGCTGAACCCAAATAGTCAATCCTCGGTCATTCGGGGAAATGACCGGAATCTCCCACTTTTAGAACGCATTCTAAGTAAACCACCACACGTGGTTAGTTTTTATTGTATCGTTTATAGGTGCATAACCCCAAAACCATGGCTTATGTTTCGCTTGAACTCTTGATGACTAAGTAAGACACAAGTAATTGACGCAGGAATGTTCTAGCATTGTGCTATGCCTGGGCACCTCTGTCTGTTTGTTATATTTACTTAGCGACCATCATCAAATAACCAGTTCGAATTTAGGTGATCGGTAAAGAATATTTTACTGCATATATGTGTACTGCATATAATTAAATATTTAATCAAATTTGATCATGTGGGTTCTCAGTGACAGTGCTGGTCCTGCGGAGACAGAAATACAACTGAGATTACCCGGCGTCGTCTGATTTTTAACTCCACGACGCTATACTTCCGACAGCACTGACAAACGTAATGACGCTAATGGTTTATCGTTTATTATTTTTTTGTAGTTATCAAACATCCCGCCGATGTAGCGTACCTTTACGACAGCAACCGAAGTAACGCGGCTTCGTCGCCACTAGCAACCGGCGCGCGCCACCGTTGACAATGCCTAGTGCGGGCCACCAAGAACCGCGCATGTCCCAGAGCCAGGCGCCGCGGCTGAGCGTTGCAATGGCGGCCATAGAAGATGGCGATCGCAAGTCCGGCAGCCGCATCCACGACTTCTGCTGCACGAACGTCAAAGGCATCGTCACCGTCGTCATGCTGTTCGCCATTCTCTTCTGCGTCGTTCTTATCGTCATGGGTGAGTATCGGAGGAAGATAGCCACCCTTCCCAGCCCCCGTATCTGATGTCAGTATTGCCTATCGCCTCCTGAATAATTGTTAGTGCCCTGGCCTGGTTCTCCGGTGATACGCCTCGATCGATATTTGCGTCGGGTTGTGCCGTGCCGTGCACTGGAACTTCCCCTATTAATTTGGCCGTACTAGCATGCATTCATATTTAATATGATAGTTATCTACATTAACGTATTATGAACTTCTGTTATGATCTCCCCTGTGTCACTGTGGCCCCGTGGGTTCACGTTTTAATGCTATAGAGACCGTTGCAGTTGCTTGTTTCCGAGGCGACTGGCAGGTGATGCTGAGCGTACGGCGGCAGAGAAGAAGGCGTGTTTACTATCACCGCGCGCCAGCTGAGGCAGAGTCGAACACCGCCAGCGGCAGCTGGTTAGCCGGCGCTCCGCTAGGCGATCATGTAAATAGAGCCATGCAAGCAC
Source organism: Lamellibrachia satsuma (assembly GCA_033239005.1). Lineage (NCBI taxonomy): Eukaryota > Metazoa > Annelida > Polychaeta > Sabellida > Siboglinidae > Lamellibrachia > Lamellibrachia satsuma. Next base: position 1,788,211 of record BSQZ01000056.1, read on the forward strand.
GTTACCGATGCTACTCGTCTGATTGCCCGGGGCGTTTATCATTGTATTGGCTGCCGCGTTTTACATATTGGTTTACTTTCTGTGATGTCTCGTGCTAATCAGTATTGTAACTTCCGTTCACTACCTTTAGTGAAGTATAGCGCAGCGGCTCAGTGGTTAGTCGGACTCTGAATCGAGACGACCGGAGTCCGAATCCCCTGGCGGCCCTTTCGCAGCTAGGCCAATTTCGTCCACTCCACGTTGCTCCAGTTCACTCAGCTGTACAGATGACTACTTGACATGGCAGAATTCTTCACAGAGATGTCGAGTTTGTGTTCGAATGAACATGTCTGTAGGTGTGAAGCGCTTTGAACGGTCCCAGTGACGGGATACGGCGCTATATATAAACTTAGGTTTTTTAAATATGGATGTTTGTTAAGGAGGATTGGCGGGCGGGTGGTCGTGCATCATGTATATGGTAGTTAAATCAATACACCATACATCATATTACATCAGTGTATTCAATGGCGACTTTGGCGATACGTGTATGACGGCTGCCAAAGTTCCTGCCACCTGTTTGGCATGGAGTTTTCCTAAGGACGTGCATATAATCATTGTTATATAATCGCCGACTAAAGACGCACACATTTACACCTACAGTTTGTCGGACTAAAGTAACCAAACAGGTAATTAAAAAGTCGATGTCATAAAAAATCGCCTATATCCTCAGGAACATGAGCTCATATGCGCAACAAAACAGAATCATTAAACAACAATAATCGTGAACAGGGACGCTCAGAATTCATTATCAAAACAAGGGACCGCCGAAGGTGTAGAGTAGAAATGCAATTTGGAATAAATAATAAAGGCCAGAGAGATTGATTCGCTGTAAACAAACATGTTTAGAGGGACGTTGGTCACAATTTCGGATTAATGCAGATTTATTTGGAAGTGAATAAAAGTGGTGTAACAAAACACGACGAATATGTCCACAGCGAACAGGCGACGCTTAAGACGCCGCAAATGAGCCTTCGAATATATGCATGGTGTGTTAAATATATGCATGGTGTGTTAAACAGGGACGTGGGAGTGTGAGCGGTGGTCTAATGTTTAGAGCACCCGCCTGTCGATCGAGAGGACGGTGGTTCGATTCCACCTCCGCCGTTTCGAAACTTGGGCAATTTCGTTCACCCCACTTTGCCCGTATCTTTCGGAAGAGACACTTAAAGCCGTTGGTCCAAATAAAATTGTGCTGTTTGGAGTATAACTACTTGAGAGTTGAGACGGAAATGAAGAGGACGTCAATGGTTTACACACCAATGGTTTACACACCAATGGTTTACACACCAATGGTTTACACACCAATGGTTTACACACCATTACCACAAAAGTGTCATTGGGATCAATGAATACATTACGAGAGGTGTGCGTGCGTGCGTGCGAGTGTTGCTTATGTGTGCGTGCGCGTGCGCGTGTGCGTGCGTGCGTTGGAATGGAAATGTCCACTAATCGACGAATTTGACCTTTCAGGGATAACAGTCAAATATGATCGATTATTATGTGGAACAAAATCATGAATACGTAATGACGTGTGGCGTTGGATACAAGCGCCACTAATGTTCTTCTTTGTCGCGTTTTCCAGACGAACACAACACGTGTGATCATTGACAGGACACGTGTGCTGATATGGATTTGGATAAGGGCTAATCCTAAATATTAAACCGTTTCTCGGTGGGCGTTGTTCGTGCACAAGAGGGCAGTATTTTTCCAATCAACGTAACCAAAGACAATGACCCATCGCAAGCTACGCTCTACTTACAACTCGTCCGATTTGAAACGGTTCATTGCGGGTCCATTTTGCAGCACAACTGTTGATATTACTCCGGATTTATCCTTAAGCTACGTTGTTGCCGGTACAATTTCATAGGGAACGTTCCACCTCGTGTACTGTAAGTTCGTGAACGTGAACGTGAATATTATGAAAATGGCGGGTAGTTTGGTAATTAAGCTACAGTCTTCTTCATCTTCTTTCCCTTGGCCCGTTGTGGGATGGAGACCACGTGTGTATGGATGGGACGGTGGAGTATTTTTTTTCAACCATGTTTTCGTAATATTATTTATGTTTCCTGTGGTGTCGAATGCGTAGAGAGACGCTGGTCTAGTTTCAAGTGTGGCCGCAGCTTGTTTGATGTAGGAATAAGGGAGACGGATACATAAGTAAAGGTTGGTAAAGGGCATATTTTAATGCCAGGTTGTATGCATCACAAGTACACCAGTAAACATAATAATTGTACAAACAAGTCGACTATAACCAGTTATTGATGTACCCAATAAAACAACAGTGTATGCACACAACCAATTAAACTGGTAATCACCATAATACATCAAAGGTGAGGGGCTACCTGCCCATATATGGTAAAGAAAACATCAATGATAAACCACACAACACATCAAATAGATAATTACCACATTACATAAAAATGTATGGACTACTTGCCCATACATGACATACAAGACATCATAAATAATCCATGGTACGACATGTATTGCAACATTATGAAATCAGAGGTGGAGGAGAGGAGGTGGTGGTCAAATAATCATTTAATGTAGTACATTTGAAATGAATCATACCATGAATTCATACAGTAACAGTACGGGCATAGTCTTTAGAAAATGCCATTGAAAAATAGCAACAAGTAATGCAACGTGTACAACGCAATCAAATAAAGTTTGCAAATATCAACTCACTTCGATGGCTTTCAAAACCGGAATGGCAGCGCCTGGCCACCCCAGCGGTCAACAGGTGCGTGCGGTGGACGATACCACTCGCCTGATAGCAGGGGTGGTAAGGTTGCATTAACAGTACACTGACATTCCAAACATCCACCACAGAAACATAAACCACTTTTTTACTGTGCTAAAAATTACATTTATGTTTCCTGTGGTGTCGAATGCGTAGAGAGACGCTGGTCTAGTTTCAAGTGTGGCCGCAGCTTGTTTGATGTAGGAATAAGGGAGACGGATACATATGTAAAGGTTGGTAAAGGGCATATTTTAATGCCAGGTTGTATGCATCACAAGTACACCAGTAAACATAATAATTGTACAAACAAGTCGACTATAACCAGTTATTGATGTACCTTTTTTCAACCATGTTTTCGTAATATTATATTGAATTCATTGCATAATTTCAACCTTTGGCTGTGCTTAGATATGTATCCAGTACGCTTATTATTATTATGATTGTAAAAATTCATCTAATTAATTATACTATTGATTACTGTTCTAGGTCAATGCAAAAATAGCTAAATGTTTAAACATATAATTTATAAATATATAAATGTTTAATATGAAATTCCAATTAAACTACGAAACTTTTAGATCGAGAAAACCCGAGTTCCAATCCTTCTGATGCGGTTTCGAATCTTGGGTGATCCGTTAGAAAACTAAAATCTTGTGACAAGGACAAACTAGTGTTGTATGCTTCTGCCCATACACAAATTATAAAGTATAAAAGAATAATACAAAGTGAGTTATTCATCCTGCGTTGGTCCACTTGAATGTTTATTAAAACATGTGCATATGGAAAGAATAGCAGGAGGTAAACTAAAATGTCATAATAATTATTCATATAAATTTACACATACGTGAACCGCATATGTTTGGCAAATATATGCTTTAGCATCGATGTTTCGTTTGATGAAACAATAGAACGAGTTGGTCGTCGCGGCAAATGTTCCACAATTCTTGTAGGACTGTCACCTGCCACGACACGGCGGGATAAGGACAGTGTTGATTGTCCAGTGGCCAAGGCGGAGTGTCTCCCTCGTCGAACCCATCTCCTCCGTTCTCTCGACGAACGGGAACTTCTGCTTGAGACTGGAGCACGGCAGCGAGTAGCGCATGAAGGAAGGATAGGCGACCTCGTGGCGGTGATTGTGGTTCTTGCTTTTACACACGTCCAAGTTCGTGTACTGCATCTTCAGCATCTTCTCCGTTTCACAAGGCGCCGGCAGCTGCATCGACTCGAATGGTCGGCGCTGTCGACAGAAGACGACGGTATCAGTGGAAGTAAACATCACCGTTGTGGTGGTTTGACTATAGTCCAGGGGAAGTGCTCAACATTGGACAAACATTGGTCAGTTTGTGATACCAGCACGAACGTTGGCGCTATGATAAATAAGGGGTACCGAGTATTTTCAGATATGGAGGCAATATCATATACACTCTTTTACAAATGTTGATAAGAAACCGTTTTTCCTTAACAACGAACTGTGTAAACTTCAAAATTGAGCCATTTCAGAACAGCTG
>BSQZ01000056.1:1797500-1822500 GCA_033239005.1 Lamellibrachia satsuma
CCCACACGTTTCTCAGCACTGCCGGCGCTCTGTCAGTGTTCATTTTGATGGAACAAGACACCCGATAGCATGTCTGAAATTGATACTAACCTTCGGCATGATGTCTAACCGCCATTCTCTCAACTGTGCATCGCCTGAAGAACTTGCATGTTTATCGCAGAATTTGGTGGTAACATTCTGCATCGAAACACTGCACCGTCAATGGAGAATCTCCGTGGCCTAACCAAATGACCTAACTAGGTCAATTCTGCGCCGACGTAGTTACGACGGGGTGTAAGTTGTCTCATGTAACCGGTCGAAAACTACGCCAGTGGGTAGATTTTAGTTACACCCAATGTATAATTTTAGTAAGTGGTAAACTTACGCCGTCTCATGAAACCGGCTTCTGACAATGACTGAAAGAACCACATTTATTTAACCACGATATGTGAACGCTTTATTTTCACTTGTAAAGCCTGTAAATGCTAGCAGCGTTAAACAAAATTAGCAAATATCTCAGAAGAACGGGTTACACATGGGTGAAACATTGTTGGACTCTCGATAAGCCAATGGCTTCCTTGTCCGCTTGCCATCTGGGTGTTTTGTGTTGGGTGACAATCTTGTTAAATCTTGTTAAATGTTTATGGCACAGACCTATTTGAGCAATTAATAAATATTGCACGATACCTTTAAATGTGGATGTTCGTATGAGTACTACGTGTGTGTGTATCATTCAGTCAAATATATTCACTATGTCATACTCCAATAAATAATATATATTTCATTCTCAATTGATTGTTATGTAAGAATCCGGGGAATGAATGTCCTTTACTAAAAAATAAAAGCTTAATACATGAAGCTGTGAACACGTACATTGTTATGTACATTGTGTATAAGATGTATAAGTGTGTATAATGCCATCAATGTAATAATTGTTACATGTACGAATAACAGTTGCTTTGTGATCCACACGTTCTTTGCTATAACAACGTGCCCGTATGATGTAATAACTTGCCCCGCTGACGGGGCTAGTTGATACAGTCGACCGCGCCTAGGAAACTTCATATATCTACCTAACTACAATACGGAATACCAATGGTATATTTTATTAACACGAATAATATATTTAATGTATACGTTAACTAAATAATGCATCTAACAAATTGTTCACATAAAGTGGCTTTAATTGAACATTGTAACAACTAGCCCGGTCTCCCCTAAACCGTAACAAGTGATAGTGGTATTCATGTCATTACATATATAATCCGTGCTGTATTATTACTACACACATTAACATATATGGTTATTATTTTTCAGTTAACAAGTGGCAATTTGAAAACGAACAAGCAAACGCTGCAAACGGTACGTAGGCGTACTGCATATTGAGAAATGTGCATGCTGATGATGAAGGTGTGGTTGGGTCGTGTTATTCAGTTGTCTTCTGTGCACTCGTGGCGTACTGTTGCTAATGTTTATGTCATGTTCAACTACTGCTATTACTGCGACACACGAACGATTACTCGGATGTCGTAAATTGCAGGCCATTGTCATAAGACGGCGCACATAGCCGACGCGATACTACAACATTTCGATATATGATGTAATGTGCCTTGAAGGGGATGGGTAAACAGTAGTTTTTGTGTCTGAACGATATCTTTACCCTAATTTGTAAATACTATTTTATTGATCCAGTCATGGAATACTTTTCTCGGCGTTTCCATATATGACGTCCCAATGCTACAGGTTATGTCGGCGTACTGCTTAACACGAATAGCAAGAATGTTGTATCGGTATGTTCCTCCTGCTTAACACAAATAGCAAGAATGTTGTATCGGTATGTTCTTCCTGCCTAACACGAATAGCAAGAATGTTGTATCGGAATGTTCTGCCTGCTTAACACGAATAGCAAGAATGTTGTATCGGTATGTTCCACCTGCTTAACACGAATAGCAAGACTGTTGTATCGGTATGTTCCACCTGCTTAACACGAATAGCAAGAATGTTGTATCGGCATGTTCCACCTGCTTAACACGAATAGCAATAATATTGTATCGGCATGTTCCACCTGCTTAATACGAATAGTAAGAATGTTGTATCAGTATGTTCCACCTGCTTAACACGAATAACAAGAATGTTGTATCGGCATGTTCCACCTGCTTAACACGAATAGCAATAATGTTGTATCGGCATGTTCCACCTGCTTAATACGAATAGCAAGAATGTTGTATCAGTATGTTCCACCTGCTTAATACGAATAGCAAGAATGTTGTATCGGCATGTTCCACCTGCTTAACACGAATAGCAAGAATGTTGTATCGGCATGTTCCACCTGCTTAACACGAATAGCAAGAATGTTGTATCGGCATGTTCCACCTGCTTAACACGAATAGCAAGCAATCCCCAAGAATGTTTTTTTCCGCATGTTCCTCCTTCATAACATGAATCCGTAAGAAGAATATATCGGTATGTTCCTTCTGCTCACCACGAACCAATAATAACTTTATGTTGACTTACGTGTTGTGGGTGTTTTGTCGATTGGGGTTACTGCTATTTCGCTAAACTGGACATAATGTGGTCAAGGTGATAGAATGATAAAACACTCAAATTTCGCTGTCTTCCTCCACGAGTTCACACGAACGGACATCGGCGATTCCTTTCTCTCCTGCAGCTTGCATCGACGTTGCCGTGGTCGGTGGTGGCATTTCAGGCACGTACGCAGCATGGCGGCTACGCAATCATAACCTCAGCGTGCATCTGTTCGAGTCCAGCGACAGAATCGGCGGCCGCATGCACACACGCCGCCTGCCGGACTTTGAAGGAGTCAATGCTGAACTGGGCGCCCTCTATTATCTTTCGCAGCGGCATCGACTGATGCGTACCGTGATCCGTGCGCTGCGACTAACGCCCCGCGAATGGCGCCTACCGAGGCAAGGCCTACCTACGTACTATTTGCGAGGCCGCCGACTGCACACGAGCGAACTTAACACGTTCAGGCTGCCGTACCGGCTGGCGGAAGGGGAGAAACACCGCCAGCCGCACACTCTTATCAGGTACGCCAACCTCTTGGGTAACAACAACAACAACAACAACAACAACAAGTACTACTACTACTACTACTACTACTACTACTACTACTACTACTACTACTACTACTACTTTTTACTACTACAACAACAACAATTACTACTGCTACTGCTACTGCTACTACTACTACTACTACTACTACTACTACTACTACTACTACTACTACTAATACTACTACTACTACTACTATTAATTGTTACCAAAGGTGACTCCTAAGTTCCGTGAAGATACGAACGGTGTGAGATTCTGGCTTAGTATTCTCACAAATACACGATTTGGTTTAAAGTAAATAACATATGCCAGTTTTAAGACATACTAAGTATATATCATTTTGCGGCGATTTATTAACTGACCAATAAAGCTTCACATTTAAAGATGAAACAGACGTTACAAAACTGATCATTTATTGGTACGTCAAATGCCCGTATATTGCCATTTCTGAGAGTAAATATACTACAGCGATCAAGACTAAAACATGACCTACAACACTTTTAATGTAGATTTTCTGTGTGATAGCAAAATAGAGAATCTGGCGTTTTTCTTCTACGAAACGCCGGCTAGCTCTGTATAGGTTAACCCCGGCTAGCTCCGTATAAGTTAACCCCTGCTAGATCCTGATAAGTTTACCCCAGCTCGTGGCAGCGAACTATGTACTTGGAAGATTAAAATTGCATGAAAAGATGACTCCCGAATAGGTTTTTCGTGGAATAGGATATGAAAATTGCATGTGAAGTCTCGTATTGCCTATAAAAGCGGTTGCAATGAAATCCTTAACAGTGGGGAACAAGACGCAGTAAATGAAAAGCCGATTTGTTTCCGACAAAATGTATGTGTTCTGATGAAATCTTAGATGGCCTCCTTACAAGGGTTCCTCTTAATTGTATTTGTACTAAAGGGGTATCATTCCAGGGAAATTATGTCTCTAAAAGGGGTATACTTTCAATGAATAAAGTATTCTTGTTCTGGCAGGAGACATTTTCAATAGGGTGGATCAATATTATTACCGGTAACGCCTATGTAAAAAAATGCTTCGTCAGTTGGAGGGCGGCTGCCTCTCGCCCCCCCCCCCACCCAATAGACCGATGCTTTCATACGGAACCACCTTTCTTCAGGGTCATCTGGGCTTAAAGAGGATGAACGGCAATTATCATTGGCTGATTCAGCCGTCTTTCTATGTTGTACAACTTGGTTACTTTATTTCATCGCCATTTTTTTTTTGCTTTTGAATGTAAATGTCTTGTATGTACAAATAAATATCATTGTCGCAATGTTCTGCCGTAAAACAGGCGTTGTTCGAAGTTACTATAAAGGTGACGTCATTCGGCAAGAGTGAACGACTGGTTCTTTTTTGTTTCCGCCTTTTCGAATTCGCTTCTATACAGTTTCTACATCAATAACAATTAAAACATGATATAATAATATTATTAATTTATACGTAATTTGAAATCGATAAATTAAGAGAATTGAAGCATTTGTTTAATACTTATAGCTGCCTACGAGTTAGATTGTGAACATCGATGAACATTCCTTTTAACGTTTCACATTTGAAAATGCATTAAACATTTTATTGCTGCGGTTTCATCAGCTTTCTTTCGGCCTAACAATTCGGGTTTGGACAAACAGTGTTCAATGTTGTTCAACGTACACACACGATGATCTTAAATCGTGCGACTGCAAAGTATTATTTCGTAACTGCCTTCTGACCATAATATGGAGATTATCAAAGCCGCACGCTAATCGGAGCGCATGAAACTACCGTACATCTTATCTGAAGTAGGTCATTACCGCATGGATCGTTTGGAATATTTAAGTCGACATCGATAATATCACATCTGGTGCAATAACATATGTGTATATATTGTAGCGTGTATGGTCTCAGCACGCAGAACAACGTGTTTCTGACGTGAATGTTCAGCTTATATAATGCGGTCTAATTTTTCTTCAGATTATTAATATCACGCGCGTTATCGTCAGGAAGTAACGTCACACTGCGTGCCCTGAAAGCAAGAAGTTCCGATGGAACATATTTATTTATGCAGGGGTAAGTTCAGATACCATGTGCATGTACAATTACATTTGATTAAGTTTACAAATACGATGACAGTTTCTGCTTCGTTAGACATTCAATTAAATGATATGTGTTACGTGGTGAAATGTGTTACGTGGTGAAATGATATTCTTTGAAAATTATTATTATTATGTTCAGTCCGTACTAAGCCATGACTTAGTTGCAACACCACAGTCAGTACATACGTCAAATGAACGTAAACATGCGTAGTGAAATTAATAACATAACCCGTCCAAAATATCTGGTTGAATATTATGGACAATATGTATTTTATCCACAACTCCGGTGTGTGGTCTGCACTCAGTAACATATTTCCAGCGAGTATCTGCAAATGAAAATACTTATATCCTTTTATTTACAAGGTACTAAAACTCCATCTTCAACTGATTAAGCGTATCGCAGATTCGTTTAGTTGATGTCCATATATGTAGTGTGTGAATAGTTTAACATCCGCAGTCGTTTTAATACAAAAATCCGTATTTTGTTCGAATCATTGGAAGAATTCACATCAGTCGTTAAATCTGTTAAGGCTCAAATAGTGAATATCCAAAATAGATAACACTGTGCAGGTCAATGCCGATCATGGGCGTGACTTCCATCCTCTCGCCGATCACATGATAAAGTTATGACATTTCAACAAGGGTGAAATTCGTGAGTTTTCGGCGTTTCCATTTTCGCTTCACTTAATGTTTGACCAAACAATAAGTAACTTAATAGTTTGTCTGATGATTTTACAAAAACAATACACAATAGTTGCACAACCGAGTTAGCATGCTGCGGTGGATACTAGGTACGTTTGCTTGTTCGCAAAATGAATTTGAAATGAGACTAGCGAAAACATCGACTTGAGGAGGATCCTTTAAGTTATATGCAGAGCTCTTACCTAGCGTATGCCATATGTTGGAGAGGCGTTATCTTCCTATTGTTGGTACTGTGTCCTATGCATTCGCCATTATTTGGTAGCTGTAGCTATCTTCATAAGCTCGATAGGAACACATTCGTCTTCATCGTGCACCGTTTATTCATTTTATCCGGTACAGATTTTGGAATTTGCTTAACCCCGTCTGGAGTCGAGAGGCCTTCAACTACCTCTACGACACCGCCCCCTGGCGCAGTCTCATGTCCAATCAGAATGCGGCTCAGCTGGCCGCAATTGCACTGCAACCGGAAGAGATGCGCTACACGCTCCACGAAGGCATGGACAGTGTACCAGTCGCATTGGCACAACACTTCAAAGACGCAAGCGTAAAGTAAGATGATTTGACCATTGATCCATTTTTGCTATTTTCATAGATCATCATCATCACCACCACCACCACCACCACCACCACCAACACCATCATCACTTCGTCATCATCATCACCACCACCACCACCATCATCATCATCATCATCATCACCACCACCACCATCACCATCATCATCATCATCATCACCACCATCACCATCACCACCATCATCATCATCATCACCGCCAGCATCATTATCATCATCACCACCACCACGTTCATCATCATTGGTCGGTCAGAGCATTGACCAGTTTTTCCACAACATTGGAATGTTCATTAAGGATTGAAGGCCAGCCACTTCAACGTCAATGTGTTATCAGTTCGGTGTATCATTTTTCTTTGTTTCCCTTTCTTTTTCTTGCCGTGAGATGACGTCTACAATATAAATTTTGACATTGTTTATTTTGTGTAGCAATAGTTTTGGCCGACTAGTTGGAGACACATCCTTCGGATCTTGTATGAGAGTATGTGTCCCCCAAACGGATTTATTTTGTAGCATATTGTTCTAATGGACATTTCCAGAGCAATGTAGTGTAAGTCCCATCTTTCCCATCCAAATTGTATCAGTATGCTTTGTCTGCATCCATGTGACATGTCGTTGGTTCGTGTATGGTGTCATTCAGCCACGCTGTGCGGCTGAGTCGACGCCTCGCCTGCATGAGAAAAGAGCGGAACGTCTACAAGCTGGTGCTGAGGAAGACGATGACGCGCGGACAGCGCACGGCCGACATCAATGTAACTATCCAGCATTCCTCCACAAACAATACAACTCAGTGTTCTGGTTTAATGTACGTGGGTAGGTGTTTATGACATACACAATGTGGTATCTATGATTTGATTTCATTAGTCTTCATAACTGTGTTTCTTTGGGTGCGTGCACCCATTGGTACCGATGTATGTGTTTGCATGTGCGTGCGAATGTGAGTTAGCGCGTGTGTATAGTGAAAACATGTACTACCATATCAGGAAGACTAGTTAGGAAAAGTGTAGACTATTTATTTAATGAACTAATACTATGGCAAGAGTCGTACATGTTCTTCGTGCATTCCGTGTATTCACTGAGATGAGGTCCAAAATCCCCTTTTGTTTTCTAGTATTGTTAATTAAAATTTCAGATTTATGCGTTTGTAATTCTTAATTTTATTTTCCCTGCATTAAGCCCCAAACAAATTTTAGTATCCACCGCTGTGATACTCACACTGATGTGATACTCACATTGCTGTGATATTCACACTGATGTGCTTATCCCCTTCCAGGACCACGAAATCGCCTGCGCAAGGAAGGTGATACTGGCGCTACCTCGCGGACCCCTGGAGCGTCTGCAGTGGCCTCGGTTCCAGGAAGACGCCACCTTCCGGAAAAATCTGCGCAGCGTGCGCCCGATACCGGCTTTAGTGGTCTACTTCGCGTTCTCGGAGAAATGGTGGCGTGGAGTCGATCCTCCGCTGACAGACGTCATCACGGATCTTCCGATCAGACGTGTACGCTACATGGGTCGCGGCAAATACAACGTTAGACACAGCGGGCCCCGGTACTTGTTCATGGTGGCGAACGTCGATTCTACTGACGTCGACTACTTCAAGGCGCTGCTTGACGTGTCGTTGTTCGACGGTGCCGACAAAGTGTCCTTTCCGAACTCCACTCGGTTCATCAAGGATATCAGCTCTCAGTTTGCTGAGGTACTCCATATGAGCGCCAGCAGTATTCCGATGCCTAGTTCCGTCGTTTTGCACCACTGGGGCGACGCGGAGGACGGTGCCTGGCACTTGTGGGAAAAGGGCGTGACATGGGAGAGGGTGGCACAGTGCATGCTCAGGCCGCACGCGCAGGAACACGTGTACATCGTGGGCAGTGCCTACAGCGCGGGCGAACACCAGTTCTGGGCGGAAGGGGCGCTGCAGTCCGTTGAAAACATGTTTCAACAGTACTTTCAGAATGACGTTTAGAGAACGTCTTTACGTTGACTGGACAACACACGTCGTTGTATAATGTGAGTTTCCCTAAGAAATATATGGCTTCTTGTGACACTGTACATAATTGTACCACTGTCGCTCTGGTACATTTGCGCAAATGTATAAAAATTATAAAAGTTATCATGCATTCCGTTTTAGGGCTCATTATCCAACCATTTTGACAAGACTTAGTACAACGTTTGTAGATTTATTACAAACAAAGTTTTTATTGACGGGTGGGAAACGAATCTCAATCAGTAGAACCAATGTGTGTATGTGTAAGATATATGTTGAAAATATGATACCTCAGTATGATTAAACTGAGTGAATCGCAAATGTTTATTACGATTTAAAGCGAAACGAAAGTCGTGGTTTTGGGGCTACGCACCTAAAAGAGATAATAATTTAAACTAACCATGTGCAACTAAAATCAAGAATATCACATCACTGGTTTATTCAGAGTGTGTTCTAAAAGTGGGAGATTCCGGCCATTCATCCAGTTGACGGAGCGCTGACATGTTAACCAGCGAGACCGATAAGCGCATGCGGGTAACCTGGACTATTGTGACGTACTAAGGGAGGCTGGCATACACAGAACACACGAAGTCTCTAACAAACTTGTTATTTTGCCAGAAAGAGAACTAGTTTAGTAAACAAAGACCAAAATATGTTACACAAGTTGACTTTGGACGCAAACAGCATAGCCATATCGCATTGGCAAATATAGAAATAGGTTTATACAAATATATTATCATTTGGCGAGCGAATTTTGCTAGACTTTGACACTCGTGATCAGTATCTAATAGCATGGCGTGGCACATGAAATTAAGATGCTGTGTGTTCAACAAGGTTTTTCTAGTAAACGAATGGCGTGATAATTCTTAATTGTAGTTGCAAATGGTTATGTTTTAGTAATTCTTATGTCCAATCAGAATAGGCCCAAAGCCATTAGTTTTCACTCTAAGTATACTTAGTTATGCATGCATATATTGCTACACATTTTTGTCTCCAAATTTATAAAGGTATAAATAAGTGTGTTGGCAAGTAGATACTCAATTATGAGTTGTCAATTTATGTATGAACATGATGGAATCATATCAATACCACAATGTCATCATACACATCTTTAGTACAAGCAACATGTTTCATTTAATTATATTAATCCAGATTCATACAGTGCAGTCGTTGGTATAATTATTCCACCTATGGTTTAATTAGAGTAAATTGCTTGCCAAAATTGTTCTTCTTTGGCACATCAGAGTCTCCAGACACAACAACTACATTAGTTCCATCCTGCGATGTAGTAAATATGTCAATCGTTTGTCCGATGACATACGCCTCGACTTGATTGTATGCGTAGATGACATGTAGCAAGGCGGGTTCCTGTTGTTCCTGTTGCACACGCACGCACGCACGCACAGCGCGTGTGTGCGTATTTGTCACTCGATGATAAAGCAATTGTGGCGATATTTAAATGCATGATTGACCTACTTTATCATTGTTGTTATCAGTATCATTGTTTTCATACATCGTAGTCCGTATCCTTGTTTGTCTTGTTATGAACATATCTTATCTTCACCATTATTGCGATGACTGTCGTGAATTAGCATTGGTTTGAGGCAAGGATTGTTATTATGGTGATGAAATTAAACAGCTGGAAAAACAGGACGTAGGATGTTCTCAGAAAGATGATGTACGCCAACGATCAGACCATAGTAGCAGAGAACAAACTGGACATACGAGGAGCGCTGGATGGGTGCAAGGACGTGTTCAAGAAGCATGACCTGAGGATGAGCCCGGGGAAGACAGTTATGTGGGTTGGACAGCAGAGAGAAGAGCTGAACATCAGCTTGGAGGGGTGGAGATCAAGCAAAGGGGTGGCTTTGTGTACCATGGCGGAATATTTACCGAGGACGGGCGTTCGGAGGTATCTTTGGGTACAAGTGGGAGCGAATGTATGGAGGAAGGTAGTGGAGGAGGAATGTAGAGGAGGAAGTTAGAGGAGAAGGAGGAAGGTAGATGATTAAGGTAGACGAGGAAAGTAGAGGAGGAAGGTAGAGGAGGAAGGTAGAGGAGGAAGGTAGAGGAGAAAGATAGAGAAGGAAGGTAGAGGAGAAAGGTAGAAGAGAAAGTTAGAGGAGGAAGGTAGAGGAGGAAGGTAGAGGAGGAAGATAGAGGAGGAAGGTAGAGGAGAAAGGTAGAGGAGGAGGATAGAGGAGAAAGGTAGAGATGGAAGGTAGAGGAGGAAGATAGAAGAGAAAGGTAGAGGAGGAAGATAGAAGAGGAAGGGAGAGAAGAAAGGTAGAAAAAGAAGGTAGATGAGGAAGATAGAGGAGGAAGGTAGAGGAGGAAGATAGAGGAGGAAGGTAGAGATGGAAGGTAGAGGAGGAAGATAGAGGAGGAAGGTAGAGGAGGAAGATAGAGGAGGAAGGTAGAGGGTCACGACGGACATAAAATACGAAAACAACTACCTAGATGATAAAGGGTAACAGCCGTCGATGCGTTGATGTGACACGTATATATGAGTCACGTATGTCCAATGTTAATCTAAGTAGCTTATCTATTTGCATTGGATTTATGCAATATATTTGTTAAATGAATACGGGCACAACCGTTTACGTGTTGGTCGTCACGTAGAAAAAGTTGTTGAAAAAAAGGATAGTATTCTGTTTGGCTAAGAATAAAGGAAATTATAATTAACAGCATTACACAACATGAAAACACATAGTTAATACTGTGTTCCCTAAGGAACAGACACACACGTTGGTGATTTTTTCGACGGCTGGTTATCTTGGTAAAGTCACGCGACGTGTCTGATAAGAACGGCAGTGGTGTCACTGACTCTCGTCTCCGCTTGTTGTGATAGTCAGCAGTTCGCGCAGGCCGTCGTCCAACAACACTGAACATGATGCTCCGCTTGGCACTTCTGGTCTGTTTCGTGTCTCTCACATGGGCCTTTGGTTGGGTAAGTATACGCATTTACAGCGGATCAACCACTAGCAGTACAAACTGATGTAAGCCCTACGTTCTCGTCATTATATAATATATTACCGGAACTGGCTAACAAGATTGCATACGATGTGGGTAATAGTTTCGTTGCTAATACAAGTTGGACACGTCCACCGTTTCGTTGCTACTGGTGATATAAAAAGTCAACTTTCTAATCTGTTTCAGCTTTTTAGTTTATCTATTTATTATTTGCCTGTTTTAACCATTGAAGAAGTGAGTAGCGCACGTATTCTCACTTCAAGGGGCTGTGACGTCATTCGTCCTATTTGCAGGACACGGTTACCCCACTGGATGAGTACGTCGCCCGTCCTGACCCACATTACCGATGGCAGTTTGTCTCTAAACCCAGCTCAGGCGTCGATTCCGTCGACTCGTACGTCGTAAACATGACGTCACAGAAATGGAAAAATGGTATGTTGCGTAACTGTGTCCCAACTGTTTTGACAGGTCTGTCTGTCAAAACTATTCCTGTCAATTAATACAAACAACATTATACCGTGTTCTTCCTTTTGTAAATAATATAATAACCGACGCTTTGAGTCAAAATTCCACCATTGAATATGAACATAATTTCAGAATAATGTAGCATTTATGCCCTTTGTTTACGTAGTGTACGATGGATCATAACTTCACAAAGCATTATTAAACGTATACTGTTATACTGGGCAATTACTTTCTTCTGCGAATATTTCCGCGTGTCACCCCGAGCAAACGACGGCCAAAATAATTATTAACCACGCCGTCTTTTATATAGAATCCGTGCTGAGTCGACCAATTTGGTGGCATTATATGATTATCAACATCCCCAAGACACTGCAGGTGAAAGACGCTGCTACACTCTTCGTTGGCGGTGGGCACAACGGGGACAGGTAATCATCACTAGGTGGCGCACTAGTATGTTTTCACCTGGCTTTTGTTTGTTCTGTTCTCTCTGCATATTTGCGGTGTATCAATGCGCCGGTTTTACGCATGGTGTTTACTGGTAGAATTCAACAAGATGTAGTTCCCGTCTACCAAATGACAATTCTCTATAATTTAAGTTTAACGTCACATATACTAATAATCCTACCATAGGATTATTAGTAGTATTTAACACCTGTTATGGTTTCAAGTTCAACTCATTTTATGATGGAGTTGTTTTTAATGATGATACTACAACTCTATTCTGTAATAACTGTGGCGAACTATGATTTGAAGCTGTAGATGCGATCCAAATTCCACGTGAGAAGAAACTGGATCGCCGCATATTAAATACAAGTCACATAACATGGTCATATCTGGAAGGTGACATTCTAATGATTATATTGTGTGCTCTTCTTGTGGAAAAGGTAAAAATGTAAAACAACTAAAACATATGTGAAACCAACGCAATTATTGTCACTTTCCCGAGTACAATAATATGACACTGTTCTCTATTCTAGCATACCGACGCCGGACAATGACCAGTTTGCTGCATTGGCTGTGAACCTGGCCAAGAGGTCAGGGGCAGTGACCGCCTACCTGAAACAGATCCCAAACCAACCGATAGTATTCAAGGTAACGTCATACTTCTGCGGGATGCGCCGTGTCTGTCTTATGAAAACGAACATTGTACTGCCTGCGTACACTTGATAAGTGCCTGTTCTATGCAGAATAATGCATCATGTGTGTGCGTGTGTGCGTGCGTGCGTTTTTATTATTCGTTTTAACTCTGAACCTGAATATACGGGTTATATCGGTAGCATCACTTTGTATTGAAAAGAAATATTAACAATTTGAGTTAATAATGACATACTATTAGAAGCATAAAATCTTTAAGATGAGGACAGGTGATTATTTTGACTGAGACGCCTGTCGGCCGTGTGTGTTTGTGTAAGTACATGTCTACAGCGCCGCCATCTGGTGAGCGCCAAAAGAGTAATTCCCGATCGAAATACATTGCATAAAATGTGTGCATCAGTTCCTAACATTGTAGAAATATGTGCATGAGCTTGCTATCCCGTGGTATATGTGCATGAGCTTGCTATCCCGTGGTATATGTGTGTGTGTGTGGTTAAGTAGGCTGAGAGGTGATGTGCATAATAACGAAACATTTCACTGCGAAATACTATATAAACATCGTTTTTGAACTGGTCACTCTGTGAAGCATCGTTGACCACATCAGACAAACCGAATCAGAAATATGGTATCACAACATTTCCTACAGTTGTGAAACAGACCCGTTGGATGGGTCTTTCATCAGTTATGTTAAGTCCACGTATAAAAAAATGTTATCGTAAAAATTAATGAATGTGTGAATCTATCTATTGACGAAGTTTAAGTAACGGACATTTGTACACGTTGTCAAGCGACCTTTTCTGGACCCCAGTAGAATGTGTGTGTGGATCCGTTAATAGATGTAGTCCTGTGAGACAGGCGTCCATTGTAATTCTCCGGTGCCCCAGCATTCTCCAGAGGGGTAAACGATTGCTCTTCACCCATATGTGTCTTGTGTTTGTTGTCAAGAATGATCCACTTCAAAAAAGCCGTTCTGAAGACTCTCTTATCGCGTACACTTGGCGTCGGTTCATTGAAGATCCATCCGATCCAGACATTTTATTAAGGATGCCAATGACAAAGGTATGTGTCCCTATAAATACGTCACCAAATAACAACCCATGCTGCTACGTGTTTAACCCACCGTAGAATTCATATAAGTGCATGCATTTATAGCGGATATATTGACAAATGAATTAGCTGTTTAATCATTCGCGATGTAACCGATTTATATTTTTTACTAATATTTCAAAATTCATGTTATGTTTTAGAGAAAGAGCGAATAAAGCTGGAACAGGTGACGTTTTAAAGCGTGGCGTGATGTTTCAGCAAACAGGCCTAATCACAAAGTCTGTTGCAGTAAACATCCACAAGTTCACACTGATGTATTGATAAAGAGCAGAATACTAATGTAAATATACTTTCATGCTGATATATTTTGCATACCTGGTTTAAACATATATTCGAATTATCGTAATCTGATTTTATTGCGAGCCACACAGTATTGTCTTTCCACACTTTGGAAGACTAGCCTTGTACTTTTTTCTTCGCAGGCTGGGGTAAGAGCTATGGATACCGTGGCCGACTTCTGCAAACAGAAGGACGTTACCAATGACATCAATGAGTTCTTGATCGGCGGAGCGTCTAAGGTAAGAAGTCACAGCTGGTTGTCATCAAAAACTTATTTTCCAGAAAATCCTGGATTCAAGTTTGTGTATGGTGCACTCTCTTTCTCTCATTCTCTCTCAACTCTCTCTGTCCCTCTCCCTCTCTCCCCTCTCTCTTCTCTCTCTCTCTCTCTCTTCTCTCTCTCTCTCTCTCTCTCTCTCGCTTCCTCCTCTCTCTCTCTCTCTCTCTCTCTTTCTCTCTCTCTCGTCTCTCTCCCCTCTCTCTCTCCTCTCTCTCTCTCTCTCTCACTTCTCTCTCTCTCTCTCGCTTCCTCCTCTCTCTCTTGTCTCTCTCCCCTCTCTCTCCCTCTCTCTATCTCCCTCCCACCCTCTCCTTCTCTCTCTCTCTCTAATTCCTCTCCCCCTCCTCCCTCCTCTCTCTTTCCTCTCACATTTTCTCTCTCCCTTTTTCTCTATCCACTCCCTCCCCCCTCTCTGTCCACTCTCTCTCCTCTCCTCAATCTTTCTCTCTTTTTTGTCTCTCCCCCTCTCTCCTCTCTCCCTCTATTTATATCTCCTCTCTCTCCTTATATATCTCCCTCTCTCTCTCCCATCCACACTCTCTCTCTCTCATCTCTCCCCCTCTCCCTCCCTCTCTCAATCTTTCTCTCTCTCCTTCCCTCTCACTTCCTCTCTCTCTTTCTTCCTCCCTCTCTATCTCTCTCTTCCTCTCTCTCTCTCACTCTTCTCTCTTTCTCTCTCTCGCTTCCTCCTCTCTCTCTCTCGTCTCTCTCTCCTCTCTCTCCCTCTCTCTCCCTCTCTCTCCCTCCCACCCTCTCCTCCTCCCTCCTCTCTCTTTCGTCTCACATTTTTTCTCTCCCTTTTTCTCTATCCACTCCCTCCCCACTCTCTGTCCACTCTCTCTCTCCTCTCCTCAATCTTTCTCTCTTTCTTTTGTCTCTCCCCCTCTCTCCTCTCTCTCTCTCTCTCTCTCTATTTATATCTCCTCTCTCTCTCTCTCTCCTTATCTATCTCCCTCTCTCTCCCACCCTCTCTCTCGCCCACCCACAATATCCTTCTTTCTCTCATCCTTCTCTCCCTCTCCATTTCCCACTCCCGTTCTCTCTCACTCTATCTCTCACCACTCACCCTCTCCATCTCTCTCTTTCTTTCTTTCTCTATTTCTCTCTCTTCTCTCTCTCTCTCTCCCCTCTCTCTCTCTCTCTCTCTCTCTCTCTCGCTTGCACTCTCTCTCTCATCTCTCCCCCTCTCCCTCCCTCTCTCTCTCTTTTTCTCTCTCTCTCTCTCCCTCTCACTCCCTCTTTCTCTTTCTTTCTCCCTCTCTTTCTCTCTCCCCTCTCTCCCTCTCTCAATCTTTTTCTCTCTCCCTCTCACTTCCTCTCTCTCTTTCTTACTCCCTCTCTATCTTTCTCCTCCTCTCTCCCTCTCTCAATCTGTGTTTTCTATCTCCCCCTCTTTCTTTCATTTTTTGTTTTCTCTCTCCCTATCCCTCTCCCTCTATCTCTCACTCCCTCTCCCCCTCTCACTCTCTCTCCCACTCCATATCCGTCTCTCACTCCCCCCTCTTTCTCTCTCTCTCTCTCTCTCTCTCTCAGCAACATGAATGAAACATAATCTTATAACGAATCCATTATGTAGGTTTGAAGGCCTGTCGTTACGCAATGTCATAAACACTCTATTGATTGACGCCGCATGCATTTTGTAGTAATGCTTCTTTGTTTTTTTTTCCATCGTAATATAACGTTTCAAGATTAACATCAACTAAAAATAGATAACATGAAGCTAATGGCGACGTCAGTGACGTATGTTTCAGAAACATCGCAGATTGTACCAATGTTTCTTCCGGTGATATAATTATGACAAAGTGCTGTTGCTGATTAACAGACCGATTAACTATGTTGGATGTGTCTGGTCATTCGAAGTAATATTATAGGCCTATTCTGTACGATGACATTAAAAACACTAGTTGATTTTTCATGTACTTTACATATTGGTGTAAATTGTAATGTACGTGACCTGTTAACAAACCTTTTATTTCACATAGAGTATGTTGCGTAGAGGTCACTTGACCACGTCGCTTAATTGTTTACTTCGTCTTTCGGTCAGCGTGGCTGGACTGCGTGGACGTTGGCCGCAGTGGACAAACGTGTCATTGGCCTGGTACCGATGGTCATGGACCTGGTCAACATGCAGCCGGTAAGAGTAATCAGATGTGGTCAAGAAGACGAAGTGAAGAAGACGGACGTTTTGTTGCGAACATCACCCAATAAACCAGCATTGTTGTTCGAAATGATGAAATAAACGTATTAAAAATTTTGCAGGAACTAACAACTAAGATTGACATTTGTCTGCATATAGCGTAGGGAATTTAACCTCGGATAATATACCAGTTGCCGGAATACATGGGAAAATAATTTAGTTAGTTCCTAAAACCCAACTGTATGCGCTTTCTTTTTCAATCATAACCATCTGGTTTAAAAAAAACACCGTCTGGTCGTTGTTGCTGTTAATAGTGTTGTTATTGGTTATTCGCATTGTTGTTATTGTTATGGTGGTTGATGATGTTATGAATGTTATAAATACCGTGAATATTTTACTATTTTTAACATTGTGAATAGTGTGACTATTGTATAATATAATATGTATAATATTAATATTGTTAATAAATAATATATGTGATTTTTTTTAATAGTGCGAATGTCATGAACGTAATGAATGCTATGAATATTATGTGTAATCCGTATATTGCTAATACTATGATAATCCTTTTTCTACGACAGAATTTACATCATCACTTCCGATCTCTCGGAGGTTGGACGTTCGCCTTCAAGCCGTACAGGGACGAGAACATACCGATGCATCTGGATGATCCAAACATGACAAAGATGGGAGACATAATCGATCCCTATTGTAAGTCCATCTGCCTGTTGTCAGTCACGAATAAAGGATTTTTCTCAAGAATATTTAAGTCATTGAAATTGTCTTAATTAACGCGACGGATTGATTACTCTAAGAAACAGAAAGAAAGAAAGTCTAAGAACACTGTGCGTTCTGTGTTTCCCAACTCAGAAATGTTATGTCATCCGGTTTTCGATGTATGTTTTGCTTTAGTAACACCCTTTACTGCAGAACGTCATCGGAATCTTTCTTAGAAACATTGATAATACCTACTGGTGTCCTGTCGTTTACAGGGTTAGTTGTTTTTTTCAAAAATTACACAAGAAATATGCTAAAAACTTTGTATTTTTTCCACTTATAGCCATGATATTTCTACAGTGGTACTTTGTTATATGAACGTGACCAAGCTGTTCCATATACCCGGTGTTCCGTGGATACATAACACAATTTGGGTCAAAACGGGGATTTCAAAGTGTTTCCTCTTAGGCGGATGTTCCTATCAACGGAAGTCCATGCAGCGAGAGGTCACTGTACGTGGACGTGATGGTCATTTGTAAATTACCTAGACCGCACAATTATTTAAATATCACAACAGCTGTGTTTCAAAGACCGTTTGTATTTCACCAATATTTGCTCGTGTGACAGAAATCGCAGATGCGGTTCCAGAAAAGCGTACTTCGTATCCTGAGATATCGCTGCCTTGTGTACTTTCAGCTTACAGGGAACGTTTGACGATGGCGAAGATGATTGTATGTGCCACGGGAGACGAGTTCTTCCTCCCGGATGACTCCCACTACTACTTCAACGACTTGCCCCAGCCAACCTACATGATGTACGATAATGTCAAACATGCTAGGACGTTTACTACACATTCTGCTCATACATGTGTTTCTATATAGCACAGTAAACCAAACAAGCAGGTTTACATTCCGTCAATAACTATGAATATAATGATTACATTGGGAAAGACAAGGGCCGACCTGGAACAGCTGAGTCGGATCGCCAATAATAAAACCCAGTGGAACAAACTACACAGAAAATACTTGAAGGGAAGCTGTGTAAGCGGGGGTGAGAACCAGCTCTCCCCGCTAGGTGGCTGTTGCGACTGCGAAAGACACTTTTAATAATAATAATAATAATTGTAATGAAAATGACGATTACGATGATGATGACAACGACGACGATGGTCGTTGTTGTTGTTGTTGTTGTTGTTGTTGTTGTTGTTGTTGTTGTTGTTGTTGTTGTTATAGAGTACACAGACTAATGTGCACTAGCAGACGGAACACTAAATCTAATGTCCAGATTATATCATAGTAGCATGCTACAACAGTCATGAATTTAAATCTGGTTAATATGACACGTGACATACGTGAATTGTGTCGAATGCAGGTTCTGCGAAAATGCCGAACATGCGTTGCTGGGACACCACGACCGAATAATGGCGAACATAGCAGCACTGTTTGTCTCAATTAAAACGGTAAACGGAAACGTCAATCATCTACTTGGCTGTGTTGCGTTGGAGATGCACAGACAAACCTTCAACAACAGTACTTATATCGATATTACGGAGTCAAACCAAATGTGGCAAATGAGCCAATTATTTAATGTTAAAAATGTTAAACAATTGTCAAAAGTTGCCCAATTTGAAAAATGCCGTAATGTTGTTTTCTTGTTCGTATATAAACTTAATTTAGTTTTGCTATATAAAATAATGTTGTATGAATTGCGTAGTTAGCATGCATTGTATTTATATTATTATGTATTACATGTCATACTGGATAGGTTCCCCATTTGACAGTGTGTATAATAGTTCCCTATGCCTCGAATGAGGTTCGTTGGAAACAATAAATCACCATCATATAGTCATATACATACTAGGTGACCAACTAAACATGTTCATCCTCGTGAGGCAGTGTTGACACTCATTCCTGCTGGATTTACCTGGACATACTTTGGACATTAACTTTTGTCCCGGTTGGCGCATCAAACAATGACATCAGTTGCCAGCACGACCATCACAGTAATCAACGAATTAGCCCTCCTTTTCCAGCATTGTTTTTTAATTATAAATATATTTAAGACAGTGTCGGTTTAGTCAATTGTCATGATCCACATTTTATGTTTGAATACGTTGTTTTTATATATTTTGATTTAAGGGTTTCGAACTACCAACAATGACGTGGACCAGAAACGAAGTAAGTTCAACGTTTTGACGTTACCTATATTAAATATCACGATTTTATTCACAAACATTATACAATACAAATTAACGTACTGCTAACCATCATACAGTATTCTACACTACACAAACTCATATTGCCATTTCATCTGTAAAAATGAATTGTCTGTCAAATCAAATCATATCAAATCAAGCCAGTGTTCTGTATGCGACATATTTCCATGTATGAGATAATACTATTTTGCATAGAATTAAACATACCAACTGCGGTACATTACAAATGGATATGTGATTATTTTAGGGATAGTTGACTGGTTCATTCGAAAGTGACATATTAACAGTGGATCATATATGAAAAACTGCTGTCTTAACTACTCCTATGTGATAGACATATAGACATGTTATATATTTACTACTATGAAAGATGCAACATAATATTTGCTGTTCTCGCAGACAGAGACCGCTGGCACAATAGTGCTGAAGACATCGAAGTCACCGAAGGAGATTAGATATTGGGCGGCTACGACGCTCTCTGATGGCAGGTTGGTTACGCTATTTTGTATAAATAGCTAGTTTAATTACTATATAATGGTAGAACTCCAAAGTTGCCAACACATCATTGTTTAGTCTTAATTTGTGCAATCAACGTGTGCAATAATATTCATATACCGACGATGCGATGATATCATTATCACGCAACGCGACAATCACTTCTCATGGTTAAGCAAACATTATCCTTCCTTAAAACTCCAACAAAAACACAATTGCAAATTTTATCAAATCATCGAAAGAATTTAACACATGACAAAGTTACAAGGTGACCTTTAACCCTTGCGTTAGATATAACCCAAGTGTTAGTCTATCTCTGCGTCCAGCTTATCCTGATCATTGTGCGCCATACCCACATCTCGAATGCATGTATACGTTTCTCATCGTCTTCCTTGTGTGTCCAGGACTCACCGTGCCACACAGGGCAAAGCTCCGAAAGAGGGAGCACACATCTCGTCTTCAAGTTTACACTGATGACATTGTCTTTCCATGTTCACTCATACTGACTCTGGCTGTAACCAGCGTGACACAAAGTTATTCTGCTGTTCAGTCATCCATACCATTGTGCCAAGATATTTAAACTTTGGTACCAGCTCGATCTCAGTCTCGTCAATCCATTATGGTATACAGCATTCCAGCAGGGATTCCCACAGAGCGCAGTATCAAGTGCTTTGGCGTGCATAGTCTGTGAACATCCGACATAGCTCAATTTCATTGATCGTGACCTCTGCTTTCTCTGTGATGTTACATAGTACCTGCATTGTTCTAATAGTGTCCTTCCGTTGCACAAAACTGTTCTACTCCTATTTCTTCTCATGGGTACGATTGCTTAGTAGCGTGACAGAAATTCATGTGTGTTTGTCACCACCAACTATTTTTGAGTGTATGTTTCTGTTAAAAATTGCAGAAGAGACTTCCGGCTGGTGGTGAAAGCATTTCCGTATATCCACCCAGTTATTTGGGGCGACGGACCTGTTGAAGATTTGGTAAGCGCACTTCTCGAGCAAAGCAACCTACTAAACATATACTGATCCATTAAAAGACTGTGTCTACTACAGCGTTCCTCAAAATCAATCAAGATACATTTCATATATTTGCGAACACAGTATCAGTAATACGTCAGAAAACGCACGATTAATTTAGATTTTAAAGAACTGTGGAAAAGGGAAAGCCACGGAAGAGGTAACATTTATATATGAATATATTATGCGCATGATTGAAGGTATTGCCAACAACAACAAAACAACGAACACGAATAAGTTATAAAGCTCAATGATGATTAAGAGAGAGAAGCTTTGACGAGATATCGTCGCCAAGCCGAAGCCAAGGTAAACGCACGCGTTGCTGGTCTCGAACACCGCAACTTTCGCATCGAGGGCGACATCAAAAATAAATATAGATATTTAAAATGGACGACCCTAAAATGGTGTGTGGGACCAAACCAGACGGGGAGCGGACCACGGGGACCACCAAACAAACCAGACGGGGAGCGGACCACGGGGACCACCAAACAAACCAGACGGGGAGCGGACCACGGGGACCACCAAACAAACCAGACGGGGAGCGGACCACGGGGACCACCAAACAAACCAGACGGGGAGCGGACCACGGGGACCACCAAACAAACCAGACGGGGAGCGGACCACGGGGACCACCAAACAAACCAGACGGGGAGCGGACCACGGGGACCACCAAACAAACCAGACGGGGAGCGGACCACGGGGACCACCAAACAAACCAGACGGGGAGCGGACCACGGGGACCACCAAACAAACCAGACGGGGAGCGGACCACGGGGACCACCAAACAAACCAGACGGGGAGCGGACCACGGGGACCACCAAACAAACCAGACGGGGAGCGGACCACGGGGACCACCAAACAAACCAGACGGGGAGCGGACCACGGGGACCACCAAACAAACCGCTGTCAGACACCGATGTTATCTTGGACTTAATCGTCAATGATCGACAGTATATTCAAACGTCTAAATCTGAACTTTGAATGTTTTCAATAATTTCCAAAGGACTCGTTCGATCACTGAATATTCTATTTCGACTCAAATATCCTCGGCGTCGTCTACGCCAAACAATCACTGTTCCAGTCTAACATGTGCACTATACTTCGCCATAGGCTGAGGAGTTAGTGGTTCTTGGGCGTAAATATATACCCAGACTTTAGCGGGAATTTGAGCCTCGCCAGTGTACATGTATACCGTCTAGCCGGCTTACGCTATCGACTAGGCGTTACACTATGGCTTAAGGCGTTAGCCCCAGTCCATGCATACCGTTTAGCCGCTTTACGCTATCGACTAGGCGTTACATTATGGCTTAAGGCGTTAGCCCCGGTCCGTGCATACCGACTAGCCGGCTTACGCTATCGACTAGGCGTTACACTACGGCTTAAGGCGTTAGCCCCGGTCCATGCATACAGCCCTAAATAACAGTATTACATTGATCTGTTTACACTGCAATCACACATTGTCTTTCTACTAACGCATGACTGGAAGTTTCATTTTAAACATTATCTGGAGTCACCAACACATTGTGTTTACTCGCAGGGCAACAACGTATATCGGGTGGAGCTGAACAAAGTCCCAGGCGACTGGGTCGGATTCTACATCGCTGTAAGTAGAGCTACGGTAGCAGATGGTTCTTGGAAGTGTGTGTGTGTGTGTGCGTGCGTGCGTGTGCGTGTGCGTGTGCGTGCGCGTGCGTGCGCGTGTGCGTGCGCGTGCGCGTGTGCGTGTGCGTGCGCGTGGATGTGCGTGCGTGCGTGCGTGCGTGCGTGCGTGTGTTTCTATGCGACCCGTAATTAACAAAATTAATAACGTCATGTGACTCATACAAAACCAAATAAATTATTTTTTTATTAAAATGGAACGCAAAACTGATGATACATTTTTCATTTCGTAACGGACACACCTGTCCCTCCTGATTTATACATACTTTTCCTTATCATTTTGTTTAACCGGTATTAGTTTTATTACTATCGGCACTGTCATCGTCATTATTATCGGTGTCATATTTTGTTTTCCATTGATATTTTAACATGTGTTGCATCCATTTGTCGATGCGTGCCTGTGTACCACGTCACAGTGTCTCGACACACGAGTGGGGCACATTTGTCGATGCGTGCCTGTGTACCACGTCACAGTGTCTCGACACACGACTGGGGCACATTTGTCGATGCGTGCCTGTGTACCACGTCACAGTGTCTCGACACACGAGTGGGGCACATTTGTCGATGCGTGCCTGTGTACCACGTCACAGTGTCTCGACACACGACTGGGGCACATTTGTCGATGCGTGCCTGTGTACCACGTCACAGTGTCTCGACACACGACTGGGGCACATGTGTCGATGCGTGCCTGTGTACCACGTCACAGTGTCTCGACACACGACTGGGGCACATTTGTCGATGCGTGCCTGTGTACCACGTCACAGTGTCTCGACACACGACTGGGGCACATTTGTCGATGCGTGCCTGTGTACCACGTCACAGTGTCTCGACACACGACTGGGGCACATTTGTCGATGCGTGCCTGTGTACCACGTCACAGTGTCTCGACACACGAGTGGGGCACATTTGTCGATGCGTGCCTGTGTACCACGTCACAGTGTCTCGACACACGAGTGGGGCACATTTGTCGATGCGTGCCTGTGTACCACGTCACAGTGTCTCGACACACGACTGGGGCACATTTGTCGATGCGTGCCTGTGTACCACGTCACAGTGTCTCGACACACGACTCGGGCACATTTGTCGATGCGTGCATGTGTACCACGTCACAGTGTCTCGACATCGTAGCTATTTACACTGAATAGATTGTGTGACTGCCGCTTGTAGGCGACATTTGACGGACCAGACGGGAAGAAGTTGGAGTTAACGACGGAGATGCACATCATACCAGACACGTTTCCCTTTCCCCCGTGTCACGGCGCGGCTTGCAAGGGTACTCTTGTTTAATGTGCCCGTGGCAGGGTGTGCTAAGTGCTGATTAACTCTGTGTCAATCTCAGTGATATGATTATAGGCGCGCTATTACGACATGTTGTTGTTGTTACTATTGTTCTTCTTTGAGTGTTGTGCATTATAAAAGTGTTACACTTCACACATATTACGCATGTTTTGTGTTGTAACTGAGCATAAACGTTGCTTTAAAATAAGAACCCGAACCAGCGCTACACCACCCGCTGCCACGCAGTAGTGATCACAGCTAGAAAATACTCTAGCCACAGTTATATTTGGCTAACCTAGAGTTCTGAAGAAGAAGAATAGCATGTGTTGGTTACATCTTTAAAGCGCTAATCGCCACGCGTGCCTGATCCTAACAATATGTGATTTCTTTGTCTGAACATATAGTTATATTTGGCCAAATCCCATCGAAGCTTACATCTTAAAATATAAGTCTTTCTAACTCTTCCGATGCATACGTGCACAAATTATTAATACCAAATTATTGTATATCAGGTAAATTACGATTGGTTAATTGTGCTGCCATCTGCCGGATACACTCGGTAGCTCGCAGACATGTAAACGCGAGTGTTTTGATATATATTTCACAGACTGAAAAGTTAAAAAAGATGAACGCGCTGTTTATCTATGAATTTAAAACGCATTAATAAAGTATACGCGTTTAACTAAAAATGTAATTATTATTTTATACTTAATCTCCTGGTGATTATCCTTCTTTTATACGGCATAGAAAAAGAGACAATCATTAAAAATATAGTTGTCCCGACTTGTCCGTTCTAGTTGGTATCACAAACACAAGTACTTCTCCTCTCGGTGATTGGGTTCGACAAAATATTGCTGTCCACATGCCACAGTGTTCGAGTATTAACAACCTG
>BSQZ01000056.1:1825000-1827500 GCA_033239005.1 Lamellibrachia satsuma
CAATATGACCCACCACCCACCATTCCAATATGACCCACCATCCACTATTCCAATATGACCCACCAACCACTATTCCAATATGACCCACCACCCACCATTCCAATATGACCCAGCACCCAAGATGATGAAGTCCAGTAATAGCATGCAGTGGAACCGCTAGATGGGAAACCACACAGCTGCAGAAAAGATGCTTGGTCAACGCACCTGCAATGAAGACCTCACAAACTGTCACTTGACCCTGAGGAGTCTCCGGCAAAAGAAGCCAATGAGACACGGCCAGGCAGGTTGTGACTCAACCGCCTCAGGGCTGGTGTTGGACGATGCAGAGCGTTATGTGGGGGTATAATCAAAATAGTCCTGCCGAAAGTGACTGTGCAGAGGATCTTCAAACAATGGAACATCTGCTAGAATGCCCTCTCCTACCGAAGCCCAGCAGACCAGAAGATTTGTGTATAGCGACATGATAAGAACACCCCATCACGTCACGTCTGCGCGAACTTAGTACAGAATATTGTTGCTGAAGAAAAACAGGCACTATTAGTTTCGAATACTAAAATAAATTGTGAAATAATCATCCCTATCCTATGATTGTGTAGCCTTGGGTGTTGAGACACGTTTATGTATTCGTACTGCAGACACTTTCAAAGGATTCCCCGCTGGCTTCGCCATCTGGCGATGGAAGAGATAATTATTCCGAATATGTTGCATGATTTGGCTACCGACATATCTAAGTTATATTAGTCACCTACGGTCTCACGCAGCGTGAATTTGCAGTCTCGCGCAGTGGCAATGCGGCGGAGCGCTGTGGTTATGCAGCAGTCCTATTATTGTTTTACTATATTGGTAAATATCCAGTTTGTTTCTATTAAACAACAAATCCATTCAATCACATGTAAAAGTGACATCACATACGTTGCTATTTCTAGTATAATTAACATTATTATAATATAATAAGTATAATTACACAAGAGGAAGTAAGTGCTGTATTTATAAACAGCTTGCCAAAGATAACTGGCACGCCTGTACACCGTCGTAGCATACCAGACTTCTTTGCTGAAATATAGTAACCAGAAAAACACGTTACTTAATACTTCAATCCGCACTTGAAACCGTATTTAAAGACGTGCTAATGGCTTGTTCAGAGCGCGTCATTGACTAGGAATCATTTCAATAGAATTTGTTTCCTTTCGCTAATAAGACTTTACTCGAGGAGATACAATGTGATATTTCTTTCGGCTATTCTATACTCTTTCCGTTGGTCGTTCACATGCGACTGTTTCACAAAGGGACCCATTATGGAATCATTTACTTCAAGCGGTCACGTCAATGTGACGAGCGTTCTATAATTGCCCGAACAACTCTCTATGGTCGCTGAGGCCACGATTAGAGCTTGCATCGCTTGACACCGGACACCACTGAATGTATGCACTATATACGGCACGACGCCAACCAAATGCATTAGTGTCATACACTCGTATTCATTTCTGTTTAAACGTTCATTTATAGCGTTCTCCTCGTCCAGCGTTTCGCTAACGGACCACCCACCAGTGCTCCGGCAGATACTTCCGGTGAACCGTTGTTACATATCGATCATCGATCATTTTGGGCTTCTTATTTTATCCCACCTACTTTAAGTGCGTGAATCTTTTACGATTGAAATATGCGTCGTCACACATGCATTTATGCATCTCATTTACCGATTTTAATAATGCGATTCTCTGCAAAACGCTGTGTGCGTGCGTTCGTTCGTGCGTGCGTGCGTTCGTTCGTGCGTGCGTGCGTTCGTGCGTGCGTGCGTTCGTGCGTGCGTGCGTGCTTACCTGCCTGCTTTTTATAGCGTGCGTCGTCTCCTGGTACATTATGGAATCCCTCAAACATTCAGACTTTTTGTAAAGTATACGAACGAATACGGCACAGGAAGACAAACAAAATATAATTTCTAGAACTCATGTATCTACTAATAGAAGGCTTGTGTGATGTGCTATGCATGGGACAACAGGTTGGAATTTGTTAAATGTCAGCATAACCAGCTTTAGGTTGTTGAAATACTCATATTATAGGTTACAGTTGCTAGAACATAATGATTTATGTTCTAATGATTTATTTTCTAATATATGTTTGTACCATCTATGAAATTAACGTGATGCAGACAACTGCTTTCGTGTATTATAAATAAGGAAATAATTTGACATTGTATGTATGTTTGCTTCATTGTACTCCTTTCAAACTCTGCTCTTATAAGCCTCGTCTATAGAATATGTTTGTTTGTTTGTTTGTTTGTTTGCTTGTTTGATTGATTGATTGATCATCTGATTGACTGACTGATTGATTGACTGATTGATTGATCGTCTGATTGACTGATTGATTGATTGATTGACTGACTTATTTATTTATTGATCGATTGATTGATTTATTGATTGATTGATCGTATGATTGACTGATTGATTGATTAACTGATTGGTTGATTTATTGATTGATTGGTATAGCTACATATTGATTT
>BSQZ01000056.1:1832500-1975000 GCA_033239005.1 Lamellibrachia satsuma
TTTAACAACACACATAGAGCGACGTTATATCGGACACCCCTAGACACTGCTAGTATTTCAGAATGCATGGACAACTTGCGAATCCTTTGCTGTCCAAATCGTTTGCCACTTGAAATAAACATATGGTGCTATCAAGATATATCAATGTTAGTGAGAAGGAGATAGTACTTTGTCGTGGGCAGCATCGAGTCGTATTTATATCGACAGGAGTGTGTCGGCAGTGCAACATTTATGGTGTTCCGCTGTGACGCCGGAAGTGGCAGACAGATAAACACAACGGTGGCTTCCTCGAGGCTATTATCTTAATCAAATCGCAGTTTCGTGTTGGTGCAACTAATTTCTAAAAATCGCGGTGCAGTTGTGTACAGTTTAAAAAGACAAGGGCTTTGCATTTCAGAAACACAAACACAATTTTTAAATGGCATATGCTGTGCAGGCATCTTGTGTACCTGATTCGATGAAACGCTAAATAAGATTACCACTAAGAACCGTGAGGTGCATACGGCAGACTGGTGTTGCTTCTGTTAAGGCCAGAAGAGGGGATTAAATTATCTCGCATTGTCAGAGATAAACAAAATTAGAATGTTTTACTTAATATTATTAGCCAGCGCCCAGCTCCGGAATAGCGGACGTAAGCGTTTAGAAAATTGCATGTGTGAAACAATGACATTGTAATAAACGCCATCACATTTTATAATCACAGCGTCAATTTGATATATATTCTGCAAGTAGGGGGTCAAGTAAACAGAAAACAAGGCTTCTATAATAAATAAGACCCGGATACTCTTCTTTCCTATCGGCTATAAGTAGATAAACATTGTTTAATTACGAAAAATCACTAACCTTGTAATATATATAAAATTATATATATATATATATATATATATATATATATATATATATATATATATATATATATATATATATACATATATATATATATATATATATATATATATATATATATATATATATATATATATATATATATATATATATATATATATATATATATATATATATATATATATATATATATATATATATATATATATATATATATATATATATATATATATATATATATATATATATATATATATATATATATATATATATATACGCATGTACATATGTATGTGTGTGTATGTATGTGCGTACTTGTTTGTTTGGTTGGTGTGTGCGTGCGTATGTGCGTGTGTGCGCACGTGTGTCCGTGTGTATGGTATGCGTGCGTGCGTGTAAGTATGTATGTGCGTGCGTGCGTGCGTGAATGCGATGCGTGCATGTGTGTTTGTGCCTGTGTGTATGGTGTGTGTGCCTGTGTGCGTGCGTGCGTGCGTGCGTGTGTGAGTGCGTGCGTGCGTGCGAATATATACATGAGTGCGTGCGTGCTTGCGTGAGCTGGTGCGCGTGCGTGCGCATGTGTGCGTGTATTTAAAACCAATACTACAACGTCAAGTGTTTAGCAGATAACCTTAGAACAGCAAAGTATACGAAACTAAATTGAACAAAAGATTGTTTACATAAACATGTCCTTTTTCGCAGTAGTAATCATAAATCATACACTACAAAAATAGATAACAACATATTGATCTACTCTAAAATGGTCTACTAAAACGCGTTAGCATGGCTTTTTGTTCATAGCGAGCGTTGTGGCAACATCTATCGTAATTTGGGCACACATATAGAGAACAACTTTTGAATCATCGCCGATTTCTTTGACTACAGGTGTCGCAGCCGAACTTCGAGCGCATTTCATGAACCTGTAGTGGCGGTATTTCACAATGAGGTTATTTAGCACAGGGGGAGGCAGACTAATCAGAGAAGCGAAGCGGTGATTGTTAGAAGTTATGGCCACGTTATGCGGTCGAGCCACACATGTGTCGCGATGGCGTCCTGCCGGCCAGCCGTCGGTTGTTCCACTTGTTCCTGTCTCTAGCCTCGGGACATGGTCATTACGAGCCGACAGCCGTCAGTGCTTTGGAGCGCACGTATAATTCCAACTCGTAACGTCTACAAATGACCGTGTTGTCGGTGGTTCTGAGGGGGCGTCGGTATTTATTGGTTGGTCTTTACATAGTTACTACGGAAATGTATTTGCGTAGTTCTTGTCAACAATTAACTGACTCGAGCTCTTAAGGACTGGGGATCATGTTAGCTATTGAAACAATGAGTCCCTGCTGATTTTGACACATTCAAGATGTGAATGAATCTGTATTTATGTCAACAACAGACATACATAGTTGAATTATTGACATAAATGTAAATCACTGTATGGAACTTACAGTGTCATAACACATATTTCTCGTTTTTGACGTTAACTTGGTCGCCGAAGACGAGATGGTCGTTTTAATCGTTGTAATATTTTCGGTCAACTGCAGCAAGTATGACACAGGCATACCGTCAAGGCGTCAATATTGAGACACATTGGATAGTGTATCTTCTTTTTCTTCAATTTCACCTTACCGATGTGAAGCCCCTCCCGCGGCACGCCCACCCGACGTGCTGCGGGACCGAGCTCGTGCGTGTGGCATCGTCGGCGTCATAATTACACACTGAGCGCCTCGTCACCAGCGACAACGGGACACCGACCACGGCGAAGGATGGCGAAGCGTGACAACAACTGACGCCTCGACGATACAACAGTCTTATCTCGACCGACGACAATCGTTCTAATTTGTCGACCACGTATCGCGGACGTCAGCAAGGAAATTAGCAGGATTTGAGGATATGTATTTGATTTGAAGAATCGCATCGGCGATAAGGTGTGTGCGTGCTAACCCTGCGTGCAAACAGATTTAGGGTAGACGACAGCAGGGAACAATTGCGGGGGTATATACGCGGAAGATCGGCGCCGATTCGACGGGGTGGGGACGTCATTTGGGCGCTATCCCTATCGAAATAGTCCTGACGGGAACTGGGCGCAACAGAGACAGCGCTATTGTGTAGCCGGTGTTGGTTTGACTGACGGGTGAACCCCGACTCGGTGGCGCGGAGATGGTCGCTCAGAGACAGCTGCAGTGTCACATCGCAAAGTCTGCAATTATAGCGATGAGCGGCTGGCGCACGCTGAAAGGGCAATCTTAGTATCGATCACCTGAAGTTGCATCCCGCCACTGAAGTTTCGAGACTTCTTAAATAGCCCGACTGAGCAACACCACCGACGACGACGCGCGGAGCTGCGTCAACGTCGCCGAGGTGGTATAGAATTAAGAAAACACGGCACGGGACGGTGCCGCCTTTCAGTAGAACGTGAATGGCTGACATCGTAACGAGCCCTCTCCTGTTTCGCTGGCGCAAACAACGGCAGCGTTCTTCCGCCGAGTCCGCGTGTGCCAGTCGAGGCCAGACACTCCGGTCCTCCGTCCGCGCGTCTCACCTGACGTCCTAGGCAGTTTGGATTTGTCGTGACAAAGGGAACGACACGGCGACAATCCGGCGCCGTAACAACGCAGTTATTGTCATAGACGTTGTCTGGAACAACCGTGACAATACCGTGACAGTGGATCGGCGGCATCACGACAACAAGGCCGCCGTTTACCGTCGTTGATGGTTCGTGTGTACATCTCCCAGTCGGCCACAGTATCCCTCGGGCAGCAGTGATTCCATAACAAGACAACGCAGCAATCGGCACAGCTGTCGTCACTTGATCAGATATGATAGTCGGAAGTAACACAAAAACGAAGGGACAATCAAGTACTGGACATTTGTTTAACTTTAGCTGTGGTTTCTGTCCTTGCTTCTACAATCTACATGCGTTGTACGACAAAGCAAAGTGCCAAGTTTTCTAACAGTGAAACCTACACGTAGATTGTTGACGTCCGTGAGACCTGAACGTTGGCCGGTGACGCTGCCGCGGGCAACTTCGGCCTAGGGACAAATTATATATTGACGACCGAAAGCGTCATTTCGCGTCGCCGCACACGGCGACGCGGCAACTACAAATAACGCGTCAAACGTTGTGAAGAGCGCACACCTTGACGCATCGCGACCGAGGTCGTCTCCGGCTTGACGCCGATGCTCGCAGCGTCTAGGCACGGGTGGAGCTATGCCCAGTTCACGCAGCATGTGCTGCGCTGCAACTCGTCTATATGATGCCATTGTTTGATGCACTGACTCTCTTCGTCGGTCTCCTCTCGTTCTCTCTCCATCCACCCGACCCGGCGTCCACTGCCGTCGTCCCGGCGATAGCCACCAAGGGGAAGGGTCACTCCGAGGCCGACGTCAACGCGGTGAGTAATATTCTGCTTCTCGTTCTTCTTCTCATTCTTCTTCTCATTCTTCTTCTCCTTGTTCTTCTCATTCTTCTTCTCATTCTTCTCCTCCTTCTTCTTCTCCTTCTTCTTCTCATTCTTCTTCTCCTTCTTCTTCACATTCTTCTTCTCATTCTTCTTCTCCTTCTTCTCATTCTGCTTCTCATTCTTCTCCTCCTTCTTCTTCTCATTCTTCTTCACATTCTTCTTCTCCTTCTTCTTCTCCTGTTTCTTCTTCTTCGTTTTCGTCTTCTTCTTCTTTTTATTTAGTCTTGTTTTTATACTTCTTTTTGTTCTTCTTTTTGGGCGTCTTCTTCTTCCTCTTCATCTAATTCTTCTACCTCTTCTTCTTCTTCTTGTATTACAGCTGATGCCTCTATGTTGTTCACATATACTGTGACTAGAGCATTGTCGAGCTGGATGCCTTCGCACGATTAGTGGGTCCACGATAGGTTACACATTTACCCCCTATGTGGAATTGTTTTCTTTCCCTACCATAAGCAGCAGGTAGAAGGGGCCGCTCTTAGTGTCTCATCGGAAAAAACAAAAATTGTCGAGGAACAGTAGATGGATTCGAACCCCAGTCACAATCTGACACTATAACCGCAGATCAACTAAGCCCATACGTCGTTTATTACTGTAAAAACAATCGCAAACAACGCGCTTATTAAAGGGCAGCATGCAACACGGTGTGTTAATAATGGGTGTGTAATAATGATGACAATTATTATCTTCTTCGCCAGCACAATTTATAATTATAGTAATGCAATTAAGTAAACGGTGAAGTAAATAGCAGCGACTGCGTGCAGTGCAAGGCGTTTAACGGATTCATTGTTAAGATTTTTTAATTATTCCTTCTTAAATTCGACGTGCATTAGCTCAACTACAAATGTGTACCATTAGATCAAAGTAGCCGGCTTTTTAAAAATAAATGTATTAAGATGGCTGAAGCACCATAGATTGCATAAATACAT
This sequence comes from Lamellibrachia satsuma, assembly GCA_033239005.1. Taxonomy (NCBI): domain Eukaryota; kingdom Metazoa; phylum Annelida; class Polychaeta; order Sabellida; family Siboglinidae; genus Lamellibrachia; species Lamellibrachia satsuma. The sequence goes on from BSQZ01000056.1 coordinate 1,837,731, forward strand.
TCAGATACCTACCTCAAATAATTACTTGAAATAACCTGTGTGTGTGTGTGTGTGTGTGTGTGTGTGTGTGTGTGCGCGCGTGTGTGTTTGTGTGTGTGTGTGGTGTGTGCGCGTGTGCGCGTGTGTGCGTGCGTGCGTGCGTGCGTGCGTGCGCGCATGTGTGTGTGGTGTGTGTGTGTGTGTGTGTGTGTGTGTGTGTGTGTGTGTGTGTGTGTGTGTGTGTGTGTGTGTGTGTGTGTGTGTGTGTGTGTGTGTGTGTGTGTGTGTGTGTGTGTGTGTGTGTGTGTGTGTGTGTGTGTGTGTGTGTGTGTGTGTGTGTGTGTGTGTGTGTGTGTGTTTGTGTGTAAGCAAATGAACATAGTATATATTTGATGGTTTTACGTTGCATGTGAAATGTGTGGTGTGTGGGGAAACATATAAAGAAACATACGGTTGTAAGAAGGATTATAAGGACATTTCCAGGTAATATATCATGGTTTTCTATAAATAACGTTCTTAGCTGGTATACAGTATCGAGCCAGTCATACAAGTGCCTACATATTTTGCTAACTTAAAAACAGCCACGAGTCAACATAGTTCACACACATATTGTGTTGTTGAACATTTCTTTTGTGTCAAATGAGCCATGTTGTAATTGTCAGTTGTAATTGTCTTGTCGATGTTCCTTAGAAACACACACAGCGGAGGTCATCCAGTCAATCGTCAGGGCATTGTCCTCTCAATTCCTTCAGACTAAAAGAAAACATCTATTAGAAACAGCTTATCGCGGCCCACAATCAGACTACACTGCTTGAAACCACAGACGAACCAGGTTACTTATTATCGCAACGCATTGACAGTGACTACACGTCAACCATCCAAGTGGTCGACTCTCCAAGCGTTCTGTCTGGAGATTAATGCGTGCGTGAGAATGTGTGTGCGTAAATGTTAAGAATGTGGTGGAAATGTGTTGCATAGTGTGTTCGTGTGTGTGTGTGTGTGTGTGTGTGTGTGTGTGTGTGTGTGTGTGTGTGTGTGTGTGTGTGTGTGTGTGTGTGTGTGTGTGTGTGTGTGTGTGTGTGTGTGTGTGTGTGTATATGTATGTTTGTGCGTGCGTGCGTGCGTGCGTACGTGCCTGCGTGTGTGCGTGCGTGCGTGCGTGCGTGGTGCGTGCGTGTACGTATATATGTTTGCGTGTGTGTATGTATGTATGGTGGTATGCATGTGTGTATGCATACGATAAGTATAAAAGTGCAAGAATGTTAACGTGCTGTACGGATACGCTAAGCAAATGTGCTCACGTTTATATATTGCGCTTTATTTGTTTGTCGAACCTAAAGTAGGAGTACAATAGTTGCAAAACACATCGATCTGGAAATATACTGACATATACTACGCCGTCTCGGAGGTCATGCGAGAAACAAACTTTTGGTAGACCCACTTAACCTATTATTATTATTATTATTATTATTATTATTATTATTATTATTATTATTATTATTATTATTATTATTATATTCACTACATAAACTCAAATAAGACTAATAACACAAAATAGTTCAGGTAGAAAGTGAGATATATCGCATGAATTATAGGGGAGAAAGTTGCGAGGACACGTCATAGGTGAGCAAATAACATGTAGAAACACGATTAAATGTAATGTGGCAAAATTAAACATTGGTTCAGGATGTTTTCATTATTTTAGGTAAATAGCTTATTGTTATCTTAATAATAATATAATCTAACAAAAGCCAAACCAAACGTATACTGTGCATTTTTCGTGTCAGACTCATTATACAGATTTGTGTAGTTGCTATTGCATCGATGCAATTAGTTTCCTGTCTTCAGGATGACTTAAATAGTGTACACTAAGCCATATCGATTTCATTTATATAGTTTTCATTTTGGAAATAAATTGCCGTCGTTCGTCTACCGGCTGTCTTTGGCCGCTGTGTTGAAGTCTTATGGTTACACATCACGTCGCCGAACAACAGCAGCAGTGTATCACAAAGACCGCAGGTGTTCGTAAAATCAGTTATTATCAACTGCATTGTAAACACCTTAACGTCGCTGCTCTTAAATGCGAGTCACATCACACATAAGCGGTGTCATCAAATTTAGATAACAGCATTGTTCATGAAAACCGTTACACATCGTCCGCTTCAGATGGTGGGGCTGATACAACGACGCGGCCATTCAACCAATTTGCACCTTCTGATAGCTTCCTTTTGTCATTGTCCGCTTCTCGCTATTAATATTCCAATGAGCTTAGCTGTACATCTTGTCGTCAACTGAATACTGCTGTTACTTCAATGCTAAGGCCGCTGCAAATCGACCCGGCTGTGTTAACGCACAACAACGGCTTACAGCGTTGCAGGTGTTTAAGAGAAATTGCTTACGTATTGTCGTTACTGTGAGTCAGTACTTCGTGACGTTGTATGTATATGTCTGTGTTGTGTAAGAGTGAATGACATGGAACTATATATCGCGTCGTATCGTATCGTATCGTGTATATATATATATATATATATATATATATATATATATATATATATATATATATATATATATATATATATATATATATATATATATATATATATATATATATATATATATATATATATATATATATATATATATATATATATATATATATATATATATATATATATATGTATATAATGTCCCGTTCACGGGTGTTTATAAAAGTACACATAAACACATATAAAATTGACACACACGCAAATATATATATATATATATATATATATATATATATATATATATATATATATGTGTGTGTGTGTGTGTGTGTGTGTGTGTGTGTGTGTGTGTGTGTGTGTGTGTGTGTGTGTGTTCAATTTTGTGTTTATGTGTACTTTTTTAAACACCCTTGAACGGGGCATTAGCCCCGGATTTGTTATATAATAAATTTTTCATGTATTTATTATCTCTCAGTCGCGGTCTTCTTCCTCTACTTCGCTCACACCTCTTCTTTCCAATTCAGCGGGAGAGGGAGGGAGGGAGGGAGGGAGGGAGGGAGGGAGGGAGGGAGGGAGGGAGGGAGGGAGGGAGGGAGGGAGGGTACCATTCATAATACAATAGGTTTTTAACCAGCTTTCACAATATACCGGTTTGAAATTAGTTATCGTGAATTGTAGTGTGTGTTTACTGAATGAACATTAAACTTGTTTTGAATGAAATACAGGCGACTGCGAACTGGCATCGAGTGTCGGGGACAATGATACACTGAAGACGTGTTATGATACATCAATTACGTGTTATGATACACCGATGACGTGTTCATCCCGAAACGAGGATTCTCCTGAAGGTGTAATATATACATCAATGTTTTTCCTGCTATTGTCTGCAAGACCACCGCCTGTATAATAGAAACTGCAGTAAAATATACATCAATGTTTTTCCTGCTATTGTCTGCAAGACCACCGCCTGTATAATAGAAACTGCAGTAAAATATACATCAATGTTTTTCCTGCTATTGTCTGCAAGACCACCGCCTGTATAACAGAAACTGCCACTCCGCGTGGCAATAAAGTTCAAGCACCACATTTCATGCGGCCCTTGTGCCTATTTTAGATTGGCGCCCTACTCAGTCTTTAGCCCGTAAAACCACGTGACGGTTCCCGGGGGAGATATCATTGTAAGGTTGTTCGTCATAACGATGTGACAACGGCGGCAGAAATCACCTGTCTGATGTATAGTTGCCGACCCAGACTGGGTCAGGCTCCCCGGACGACGCTAACACCGGCAATGCCTTGCGTGCCGCCGGCTAAAGGCTATCTTCAACCTGCAGCCGACCATAAACAGTCGCCAGACCAACTCGTATCGCCGGTCCAAATGTTCGAGTCGTCGAGCGCGGTTCTTGCGTCACTGTGGCAATCTGTTATCAGTTCCGTGCACTCTTCTCTGTCTCTGTTTCTCTCTTTTTTGTCTTAATCGACAAACCCCAACTTGGTATCACACCAGTGGTTGTTTAGCTACGCTATGCGCGTTGCGCACGACTCAGCATTTCCTTGAATTTGGAGGCGTCCTTCGGCTCAACCATTTTACCCCGATTTTAAGCTGCACCACACTCACTTTGTACATAGTCACCACACTCACCTTGTGCATAGGCACCACACTCACCTTGTGCATAGGCACCACACTCACCTTGTGCATAGCCACCACACTCACTTTGTACATAGTCACCACACTCACTTTGTACATAGTCACCACACTCACCTTGTGCATAGCCACCACACTCACTTTGTACATAGTCACCACACTCACTTTGTGCATAGTCACCACACTCACTTTGTGCATAGTCACCACACTCACATTGTACATAGTCACCACACTCACGTTGTACATAGTCACCACACTCACTTTGTACATAGTCACCACACACACGTTGTACATAGTCACCACACACACGTTGTACATAGTCACCACACTCACCTTGTACATAGTCACCATACTCATCTTGTATATAGGCACTACACTCATGTTGTACATAGTCACCACACTCACTTTGTACATAGTCACCACACTCACGTTGTACATAGTCACCACATTCACGTTGTACATACTCACCACACTCACCTTGTACATAGTCACCATACTCATCTTATGCATAGTCACCACACTCACGTTGTACATATTCACCACACTCACGTTGTACATAGTCACCACACTCACGTTGTACATAGTCACCACACACACGTTGTACACATTCACCACAGTGCGTCAGTGCTCCAGAGTGGGATTATACACTTATAAGGAAGAAGAACCGGTTGTGCCTCGAGGATGTTCCAAACAGTTTATGTCCCGGGCAAAAATGTGTTTCTGTGTTCCTCTGTGTATGTGCGTGTGAAGTTGATTTGAGAGTGTGCGTCTGTCTGCAAGTATGCTCAGTAATGTATGAATGTGTGCGTGCCTTCTTTCCTCTTCTGCGTTTCACAATGCGTCCTTAAGTGGCATCTCGCACCGAGGTAACTTAGACCGCGCAACATTCATTCATGTCTGACAAACGATCAACATTGTAACGCCGGCAGTTCAACTGGAAAATTCGTCGTCGTATAATTAGGCAACGGTCGCGTTCGCTTTGCAACACGCGAGGTTCGGTGTTTGTGACTTTCTCCAACACCGACTGCAACCTGTAGCGGATGAAACGCAATATCCAAGAACCATCTACGCATATGATTAACTGCCCTCCGTCTGACGACGGGAGTACAACAATTACCCTGTCAAGTGTCCGTGTATAGGTGGCGGTCCTAGTGAAAAGTGTTTAAACCACAGCGACACAATAGACCGCAGTGACAAGTACCTAAGTCACTGATTACAGGCTCTATAGCACGCTCCACTGCACCTAATGATGATTGCTGACTGACAGCATCGCCAGCCCTACCGTTGACTTCGTCACATACGATATGTTGCACTACTCGGCCGAGCTCATTAAGGTTAATAGACGTTAACACGTACAGACCGACGACCATACGGTGAGACATCCCAGCCTTAGTTTGGCGGCTCACGATCGTTGATGTAACCAAGTTGTCTTTCTAGGTTTCCAATTCCATATGTCCTTCTTTTTGTCCTGTCTTCTCTCACTCACACGATGAAAAAGTCTTCTCTCACTCACACGATGAAAAAGTCTTCTCTCACTCACACGATGAAAAAGTCTTCTCTCACTCACACGATGAAAAAGTCTTCTCTCACTCACACGATGAAAAAGTCTTCTCTCACTCACACGATGAAAAAGTCTTCTCTCACTCACACGATGAAAAAGTCTTCTCTCACTCACACGATGAAAAAGTCTTCTCTCACTCACACGATGAAAAAGTCTTCTCTCACTCACACGATGAAAAAGTCTTCTCTCACTCACACGATGAAAAAGTCGCCAGATGTTCAGGTGTGTAGTTTTTAAAATGTCACATAGAACTATGTCCGTAAATAATTTGCGGCATTTCTTTTTGCCATTACCCTAGACAAACTGGAACGTATCAGAAGAATAGTCGATTAATAATAAAAAGGCATTGCATGTTGCATGTTTCCTTCTGCAATAATGGATACGATACTAAATATTTAGCAACACATTATTAACATAAACCAACAGAACATATACCTTCAGTGAGCCTAATGAATGACATTGTCAACATAACCGGTTTGTCATCAAACTGATGTCGTTACGAAATACATTAATGACAAAAAAAACAAGAAACATACCAATTTCACCCATGAATGTGACGGCAATATTACATTGTTTCATGCAACGGTGGCATATGCAACTGAACAATGTTTGTACTAATGTAATATGTCATTAAGTGTTAGGCACAAGCTTGCCCCATCTTAGAATATTTATTTTCTACATAGCTAAAAAATTAAATAATGAAAATGCATCGTGATCTAACATTGGTGGTGATACGTGTGGGCAGTGTATTTTAGGAGTAGAATTACGCGTTTGCAAACTCGACGGGAACCTAATATAACGGTCGGATACGAGATATTTCCAAATACTAACGATACTATCAAGTTACATCTTCGTCGTTCGAAATATACTACTCGAACTGTGGTAAGCCTCGCAGGGTAACCTGGACATGTTTAACTCCCCATTCTGTGTATTTCTCACTAGGTTGTCACCACACTTAGTTGCATCCACCATGAAAGTCTAGGTAAAATTGTGCCCTATTTGTGAAGATCACAATGGAATAAAGAGCCTGCGTCCAGTTCAGATGTCCTCTACACCATGCAAGCCAGTGATGTCGATGTCTGTCTGTCATTGGACCTCCCCTTGCTGGTCTCAATCTCAGGCCAGCTGCTTGCATGATGTTTGTAACTGTGGAGGTGTACCATTCAAAGTTCGATTTCTGCTCACTTGCGTAATCAGATATCGATCCTGTTGATATGTTGTTGTCCTTTGCCAAACAACATCATGTCGTTTGTTCACTCGTCCTCTCTCTTGGAAGATATCACTTTTGACTCACTGTCATTGCACCAGCAGCCATTCTCTGATACAACCCTCCCCGGAACATCCATATTCTTCCCGAGATCCAACGCACGCTTAAATGGCTTCTACGTGGTATTGAATAAATCAAAATAGCTGCTAAAATTGCGTTTTGACAGTCTTGGGATATTCTACTAGTGTTCCAATCAACAACAACAAAATGGCTCAAATACCTTAAAAATCCGCAGAATTGTATGATCCACTTTCTACTATGATATGACGATCATGTTTGGCCGTCCGGACGGAACAAATTGCAGATAAAACTTCAAAAAAAACATTCGCACCGATGTTTTCACACAGCATAACATCATATAATAAATCGATTATTAGAATATTGTGATCCTTAGCAAAATATGAGTAGCATAGTTTGGTTGCGTACGCTTACTCTTGACAAGTATTTGAACAGGCATGAATCTCAGAATTAAGGTGTATTATTATTCTCGCCTTTTCTCCGTATTTCAAGTCTCTTTATCTGAAAATCCGTATCCACTAAATAAAAATATATCTTGTAGTCCTTAGCGGCTGCTGCAGGCCGTTGGTGACCTGTTCCGCGTCGCAGTTCATCTGTAATTGTTTATGCGACAACATATTTCTCCGATCCCTACGTGGTATAAACGAGTGTTTTAAAATGGATTAGCGTTTCTGCATTTACTGTCTGGTCCAGAGACTGGTCCTGTCGTCGAAGGTCCTGGCGATTACGACAGTACTAGTTTTAAAGTTCCTCCTCAATTCTAATTTTTGCTAATCTCATTTCAAATTCATTTTACGTAGTATCAAACCTATCTGGTATCCGCCGCAACATGCTACCTCTCTTGTGCAACTTCTGTGTGTAGTTTTAGTGAACTCATGAGACAAACTATTAAATTATTTAGTGTTTGGTCAAACATTAATTGATGTGAAAATGGAAGCGCTAAACACTCACGAATTTCACCCTCGGTGAAATTTCCTAACTTTGTCATCATCTCATTTCCCGAACGAGGCTGCCGACTTCACCATTTCAAACATTTGGTTCTCTGCTATTTTATACATTTTTAAACTTTACAGTGTTTTAGTTTTAAATCAGTGTTACGCAATATAATATTTAAATGGGCTGTTTTATGTTGACCACAACGTCAGTGTCAAGATAAGTATTTTTACATTAAGAGTTTTACACTTCGACAGCTATGCGTTAACCTTCTACTTTTATTATCGCTCACTCTTGTCGCCGGCACAAAACATTTCCGTTGCTTTTTTTTTTTAAATTAAACGCTATAATTGTATGCTCTTAATATATTTGCTTATATTTTGTAATATTTTAATTATTCAGCACGCGATCATGCACATATAACTCCTAGTTAACATCTAACAGGCCTAGGAGTCACAATTTAGTGATCAGAGTCGGCCCTGATCAACATTTCTAATTAAATAAATTAGTCTTGATCCTAGAATTGTGACTTCTTTCCCAGCAGATGCACTTAGCCTCACTCATCACTGAGCATATAATAATGTATTTTTTCTTCGTGCTGGTCATTTGTTTATTTTCTTTGTCTACATTGTTTAAAGAAAATGCTATTCTTTTGAGGAAGATATATACAATACATATAGACACTCTGAAATATTCATCAACAATATTAGACGAATTAACTTTTCACAAACGTCACCTTTAAATCTTTCTTGTCTTGGACTATGTACACACAGAAAATGGTTTACAAAATCTGGTTGTAACCCATAATTTAGACTGTCTATCATCCTCCTTCTTGCAGGTGATGTCTCAATAAATCCTGGACCAAAACACTTCAAAACATGCGCTTTGCCACTACTAATGTTCGATCTGTACGTCATAAATCTGCTGCCCTTTCTGATCTGATATTATCGAAACACATAGACATTTTAGCTTTGACAGAAACATGGCTATTAGCATCTGATACATCAGCCTGTCTTGCTGATATTTGTCCTAATGGTTTTTGCCTATACCATCACCCCCGTCGTTCAGGTAGGGGTGGTGGAGTCGTAGAAAGTAGAAATTATTTATACACCTCAATACCAAAGCTTTGAGGTAATATGTATTGTTATAAAACATTCATCCTTATCTGCTAATTTTATATGCATCTATCGTCCTCCTGCAAGCACAAATACTTTCTTTGATGAATTTCCAGATTTCCTTGAAACCACCTTACAATTCCAAGAAGACATTTACATGTTTGGAGATTTCAATATCCACCTTGATCTACAATGTCCAAATACTAGATCTTTCATGGATGTCCTTCAAACATATGCATTACATCAACACGTTTCATTTCCTACACATGTTCATGGTCATTGGCTCGACTGTTTATTACTAGATCTTCTTGCACTAACATTAAAGCAATATTCCCTACTGATGGTTTATCAGATCACCATTGTGTCATTATTGATTTGTGGTTGCAAGTTGGTTCAAGATCTAGAAAAAAAATTATCACATTTCGACCAATAAATAAAATTAACATAAATACCCTTCATGACGATCTAGCAAATTCTGATCTTTTGATGAAACCTAAATCTACACTAGGCGAGCTTGTTAATCAGTACAATGAAACATTAAGTAAACTTCTGGATAAACATGCTCCGAAACAAACCAAAAGTGTACAAGTTCGCCCTCCATCACCATGGATGTCTAATGATATAATTGTAGCAAAACGTCGTCGTCGATATCTTGAAAGAATTTGGCGACGAACTCGTTCTCCAATTGATCGATCCCGTTATACTAAACAGCTACATATATGCAATCACATGATGTCAAAAGCAAAGTCTGATTACTATACACATTTTATCACAACAAATTCTGAAAACCCTCGCCAGATGTGGAAATCTATTAACACAATTCTTCATCGGCAGAAATTAAAAGCACTGCCTGAACATTCTTCATTTGATACATTGTGTAGTTCTTTTTCAAAATACTTTACACATAAGATTTCTCGTATTCGATAAAATTTTGTCATTAATGATAATGAGTATGATTTCCCTGAACCACCACTTTCTGAAAAAACACTACAGAGTTTCACACCTGCAACTACTAATGAAGTTCTTATCATTATTAAAAAATATCCTAACAAATCGTGTGATCTTGACCCATTTCCAACAATTCTGCTAAAAAACTGTATCGATCAACTCATCTTTCCCATTACTACTATCATAAACCTTTCAATGCAGAGTGGAGTTGTTCCACAGGATTTCAAACAAGCTCTTGTAAATCCTCTTATTAAAAAACAAACTTTGTGCAAAAGTGACCTAAGGAATTATCGTCCTATCTCTAATCTTAGTTTTCTGTCAAAAATATTGGAAAAAGTAGTTGCTAATCGCCTTCATGAACATATCGACAACCATCACTTATCAAATGATCTACAGTCTGCATATAAACGATTCCACTCTACCGAAACAGCTCTTCTCAAGATACACAATGATATAGTTGATAACATGGACAATGGCAAAGTCACAACACTCACTTTACTTGATCTCTCAGCTGCTTTCGATACAATTGATCATTCAATCCTTTTACAACGCCTCCATAGATATTTTGGAATTTCTGGCCAAGCTCTTCGGTGGTTCAAATCATTTTTATCAGTCAGATATTAAAGTATTAACATATCTGGCACATTATCTAGCCCACAACATCTACCATTTGGAGTGCCACAAGGATCGGTCCTTGGCCCTGTTCTGTTCAGCTTATATACTACATCGCTCAGCCAAGTTATTGCTAATCGTAATCTAAGTCATCACCTTTATGCTGATGACACACAGGTTTACATATCACTTTCACAATCAAATGTACAAGAATCTCTTTCGACTTTAAGTGATTGTCTTACTGATATCTTGTGTGGATGGAATCAAGTAAGCTAAAGCTTAATCCAGACAAAACAGACCTTATTATTATTGGCACTAAACAACAAAGAAATAAAGTCTTCAACCGTTTCCCAGTTAAACTGCTTGGCAGTGATACATTCCCATCAGATACTGTTCGCAATCTAGGTGTTATCTTTGACAGTGACTTCAACTTTCGCCAGCATATCTCTCAAGTATGTAAATCCTGTTTCTATCATATTCGTGATCTTCGTCGAATTCGGCGTCACATATCTATATCTACTGCTAAAACAATATCAACGGCACTAATTAGCAGCCGCCTTGACTATTGCAATTCACTACTACATAACATTGCTAAAAGAGACTTGGCTAAACTCCAACGAGTACAAAATTGTCTGGCACGTGTGGTTCTCAGGGCGCCTCGGTTTTCATCGTCACTACCACTACTTAAACAGTTACACTGGCTTCCAGTTTCTTACCGAATTAATTTTAAGTTGTCCACTCTTGCATATCGTGCTCTATCTACACAACAACCATCCTACTTGGCTAGTCTCCTGCATCTTTCAAATATCCCTAGGCAGCTAAGATCATCAACTTAACAACAACTTATTGTACGTAAAACAAAACTTAACTTGGGTAAACGTGCTTTCTCTGTGGCTGCGCCTAGGGTCTGGAATGAATTCCCAATCACTTTGAAAACATCAGAAACTATTGCTATTTTCCGAAAAAAACTCAAGACATATCTATTCCAACTTGCATTCCCACCATAAATGTTCGGTTGTCCCTCGTTCTGATACTGACTTTTGCGAGTCCCTGTTTACGATTACGCTTACTGATTCTGTTTTGTCGCGCCTCTGAGCTCAGGTTCCTGAGGATATAGGCGCCATAGAAGTAAATTATTATTAATTAATTATTAAATGTGATCGGCGAGAGGATGGAAGTAGCATTCATGCATATCCAGTATTTTTAACTTTACCAGATCTTATTAAATTCTTTCGATGACTTTAACAAAACTATACGTTTTTATTTACTCGACTATGGTTGTTACATAAACTATTCACACACACTACACTTTTGGACATGAAAGAACCGGATTCGTGATAGATTAAATCAGTTGAGAGTGGAGTTTTAAGTAATCGCGTACCAAATCGCGCGTGCAATGCCTACGGACTTGAGCCACTGCGCCACCCTCTCGGACGATTACATGGGGATGCCATTTGCATATGTTACATATAAATATAAGATATAAATCTGGGCCAAGGCACGGCTCGTCGATAATGTATCTCGAATGCAAACGCGTGCCGTGTCATCAGCGCGTATACGATTGTATCGTGCGCACGCACCACGCCCGCAGTGATTGATGATGTCGAGTAGAACGGGTGACTCGTTAATCATCCCGCATACAGATTTATTCGGTTTACGTTACCCGTGTGCCGAACGGCTCGCGTCGTCTTATGCGCCGTCGCACAATCGCGGCCCTTATAAGACTATCGCGCGCAGATCTTCGCGGATCGCATTTAGTTCTCACCTGCACACGAGTAATAATGTGACGGGCAGCGCCACCCAACGTCAGCATGACAAATGAGATTAGCAGATTCTCCGTGCAGACAATCAATGTTTATGGCCCAACTTGGGGGTCTTCTCGGGAGCAACTCTACCTGCAAATATATTCTGAATTACAAGGCGTGAATGCAGGGTGAAATAACCATCGGACTGTCAAATTACATAACTGCTGCCGTCTCTTTGTCGGTAACATATTTTGCATAAACTGACTTTTTTGAAGCAGACATCTTATACGCGACGTTTGCCAGACGTTTAGGAAATGCACACGTTCCACTGCTCGAGGATACGCTGCATGATTGCTCTCAACGGAACTTCTAATTACTACTGTTATGTTTAGCTATTTGTGGAATACCTTTCAGCGGAAGGTGTTAAATGTAGTCACTAGAAAAAGTGTCCCATAGTCAGGCTGATACTTAATGTGAGTGCTATGTTATTTACAGCTTTCACTAAACCTCCACATCGTTTTTGTTCGCGCTCTCTCTCACTCTCTCTCTCTCTCTCTCACTCTCTCTCTCTCTCACTCTCTCTCTCTCACTCTCTCTCTCTCTCACTCTCTCTCTCTCTCTCTCTCTCTCTCTCTCACTCTCTCTCTCTCTCTCTCTCTCTCTCTCTCTCTCTCTCTCTCTCTCTCTCTCTCTCTCTCTCTCTCTCTCTCTCTCTCTCTCTCTCTCTCTCTCTCTCTCTCTCTCTCTCTCTCTCTCTCTCACTCTCTCTCTCTCACTCTCTCTCTCACTCTCTCTCTCTCTCTCTCTCTCTCTCTCTCTCTCTCTCTCTCTCTCTCTCTCTCTCTCTCTCTCTCACTCTCTCTCTCACTCTCTCTCTCTCACTCTCTCTCTCACTCTCTCTCTCACTCTCTCTCTCTCACTCTCTCTCTCTCACTCTCTCTCTCTCTCTCACTCTCTCTCTCTCTCTCACTCTCTCTCTCTCGATCTCACTCTCTCACTCTCTTTCTTTCTCACTCTCTCTCTCTCTCACTCTCTCTCTCTCTCTCACTCTCTCTCTCTCTCTATCTATCTCTATCTCTCCCTCCCTCTCTCTTTCTCTCTCTCTCTCTCTCGCTCGCTCACTCACTCACTCACTCACTCACTCATTCTCTCACTCACTCACTCACTCACTCATTAACTCTCGCTCTCTACAATTTCTACTTTTTTCCCTATAGTTTCACCTCTCTGATGTCACCTTCCTGAACGTCTACCCGAGTACAAAAGGTGTTTGATTGCTGACTCGAACATATCCCTATCGGGACTGTTTTGTATTCGACATGACGTCATGCTTCCTGTTTACTCTTTATGGCGCGTTGTTAATGGCGTACTTGGAAGTCTTTGGTGTGTTATTGTGTAAACCATATATATTTGTTACAAGGATAGCGTGCGTACTCCGGTGAATGTCAAACATATTATCCCAATTGGTGTATTTTCACCTTGCGGTCGTTTTTTTAGTCAGGCAGTTACATAATAATGGCTGTGTCAACACTGTATGGGCACACCGGGGACCTCCAGAAATATCACACTTACACCGGGATATTACGAGTGTTCAACAATTTGGAGCAACATACACGATAATTTTTCTCGCATCGTCAATTCGCGTACCAGTTGTTTATGAAAAGAACATCAAAGGTTGTGCGTTAAAACCACATCACTACGGGTTCTACTACGTTCCCATATGTAGCTTATTTTACTATCAGTAATTATTGCAACTTATGGCGCGCCTGTGGCGTGTCACCATATCGTGACAATTAGCAATGAAACCATGATATATGAATACACTGCCTCCGTACATAGAGAGGCGATCTCGGCCGAATGATTATGTCACGAATGTTCAACAGTGTCATGCTCCTTGTTCGAGATGTTGAACAAAATGTAAGATTCACAATGTTGTGTACATAAATGGCCAGCCAAGCCATGAGTTATGTTAAATGTTGTTAAATCCGGGGAGTCACGGCGTCGTTTGTTTTGTATATTTCCTGTTTTGAATTTATCATCACATTTTGTTTCACTTACTTGGAAAATGTTATGCTACTGTACTTTATATCTCTGTACTCTATGATACTGTAATATATGCAACTATACTCTATATCACTGTACTTTATGTCATTGTACTCTATGTCACTGTACACTATATCATTGTACTCTAAGTTAAATCTACATTATGTCAATGTACTATGTGTCACTGTACTCTTACAGTTCTAAGTACACAACATTTCGAGTCTGCATAATGATATTTCCCCTGCGCTACAAAGAGCGGAGGAAAATATTTTATTCGTACCAACTCTACCATATCTATATTCCTACCAACTCTACCATATCTATATATATCACTATGTGTTTGTGTAACGCAGTTTTATTTCTCAAACAAGGAACCACATATGGAACGTCCACATACACATGGTCGTAACCAAAGCAACATCAAACGCAACATTTGATAACTGTGCCATTTTATATACTTGAAAGTGGAAATTCACTAAAAACGCCATGCGGAATACCCGACGTGTGGGGTACCATGCGTTCAACGAACAACAAGCCATCCGTTGACGCCACGGGGCTTTCGTAATAAATCAGCATACTCTGTCAGCATACATCATTAAAGAGCCGTTAACGCAACATCTAAGTCTGGTATCCAGAGCGGCAGCAACTAAAACATACATATATCTCTCAACAGGAAAACCGCCGTTTGGCTGTGGATAGAATTCATGCGATATACGCATAAACCAAACTAATTAGGCTTAAAGACGATGTTAAAACAACTACTAACTAGTAAAGTTGTGTTCAGTGGGAAAACCGATCATAAAAACATATAATATTTTGTCTTCGTAATTTACATAATTATAAGATGAAATATTGATTACATATTAATCTACTAGAACAGTTGTTGTTTGAATGACGTTAGTGATACAATAAAACCGAAGCATGAAGTCTCAACAGAAACCGCCCTCCTCCTGACCCGGTTGTGAGCAGCGTCGAAGAATTCCCTGTTAAATTCTCGGACGTTGTCCATCCACATTTTCGGTGGTCTGCCTCTTCCTCGTCCGCCGTTCATCGTGCCTTGCAAGATCTCCCTTGCCAACGTTGTATGCCTCGATGTGTGGCCGAAGCACAGTAATTGGCGGCATTTCACAGTGGTCAAAATGGGTCTTGTCGACGGTCAAGAGTGGCTCTTGTTGACCTGAACTTGGGCGATGATCCGCGTCACGAATTCGTTTGTTATGTGATTTCTGCATGATAGTTACATGATCCGCCTGAAGAATTTATTCGCACTTTATTTCATAAGGTTTATGATTAAGGAATAAACACAACCTTAGCCTGTTTGGTGCTGTTGGTGCATGTTCCTATTTATCTTAAGGATTAAACCGAGATTTGGTCTGGTTATTTCTGCTAGTGCAGTATTTTATTTATCTTAAGGATTACACCGAGCTTAGGTCTGGTTGTTGTGGTTTATTACAACCTTCAGAATGTGCCGTACTGTATTCGTTGTTGCAAGCTATTCATGCGCAATGTGTGTTAACATACCTGTGTACTACCAATCTTTGTGGTTCAAAGAGTATTGTAGTAATAACCCATTTATCGGTACGCTGCGTACTGCATTGAAGAACTTTCACAGATAAGTGTATGATTTGCCTAAAAAGTACATACGATGCTATGAGCCGTTATAATAAAGTATAATTATTAATTAAAATAACTGGCGCTGAACATTGGCACTAGGTCCAAAATAACCATCGAGTCGAGTGTGTGTGTGTGTGTGTGTGTGTGTGTGTGTGTGTGTGTGTGTGTGTTTGTGTGTGTGTGTGTGTGTGTGTGTGTGTGTGTGTGTGTGTGTGTGTGTATTAAAAAAATTATTATTCGTTTTGACTCTAAACCTGAATATACGAGTTATATAGATAGCATCACTGTGTACTGAAAAGAAATACTATCAATTGGAGTTAACAATGGCATACTGTTATAAACATAAAATCTTTAAAATGACCAGAGGTGATTATTTTGACTGAGACACATGCTGGACTAGTCACAGCAGTGTTCATCGGATGACAAGGAATCCTGCCGTCGTTTCGCGATTCGCATGAGTGAACGGGTCAGGAGAGATAAGATTTGACAAGAGAAAGTGATCCCGCCCGCCCGACATCGAACGCCTAATGAATGCAGGACGACACGGACTCGTGTTCGGCTGACAAGGCCCGTGACAGGCGCTGGCGGCGTGCCTTTACAAACCCACAATACGATCGCCCCCTAAATTTGCCAGACCAAAAATGTCTGAATGGACACCGCAAATGCGCTCGATAAGCACCGGTTGATTGACAGAAAATGTCTGTGGTTGCGTCGCCTCACCCGTCGCCGGTGTCGTTACGTTGCTGGTGAGGGGCGTCGGTCCGATATCAATAGTGTGCGTACTCCGGAGAATGTCGGACAATATTCTCCGAATTCGTGTATTGTTTCCTTGCGGTCGCCTAACTAGTCAAGTAGATAGGTAGTTGCAAAATAATGGACGTGTCAACACTGCATGGCAACACCGGTGGTCTTCTATACGTACACCAGGATACCACATGTGTTTCAAACGTTTGGAGCGATAGCCACAATCATTTTTCTCACAGACTGAACAAAACGTCGCAACTTCGTGAACTAATTATTCGTGAAAACAAAATTAGAGGCTGAGTTCCCAAACCACTTTACTACTGATTCCCATAGGGACCTTGTTATACGACCAATAGTTATTGCAGCGCCCACCACCCGTGAGAAAGTGAGGGGGTAGTGACCGCTTAGGAGAACCATTATCCAGAAGGTCTACCGCCGGCGATGATGGATGTATCTGCAGGTGAAACCACATTCTGTTAATATTGCATTACCATCCGTTGCGAGACGTAATCATAGTTCGCCACAACATGACCGTTCTTTATGTTTAATGTTATATAGCATACTACTCGACGAAAAGAAGCGGGCATTATTTATGCAGACCAGTGTTACGTTTGCTGGAGTGATACACATCATAACGGTGAATATCGTGATCGGTGTACCCTTTCGGAAATGATAACACAATTCCTAATGCGCCAACCTGTAAGGAGAGGCGTAAGGGGTGTGCTGGCTATTGTTGAGTCGAACAGAAGGGTACCCAGTTAGACAAGGAGTGGGCCGGGTAAATGAAAGTCACCTGTGGAGTGGCTAAGATAAAACTCGTCGACTTGGATCAGACAGAGTGGCGTGTTAGGAATAGTGTTCCAAGTAGTGTCATCCTCTACAAGTTGTGACGATGCTCTGATTACAAGATGTTGCATTCATTCCATCCAGACGCCTTTCTCTTTTCACTAACAGCACATGACTCAGCGTTTTGGATCTTTTAAAATCGGGAGTTGTAGGCATACGTTATTCAAGGGTCGTATTACCTTCAAAACAACAACCAACACGTATGTTTTCCTCTTAAGTCGTAATCATGTTTACGTGTATGTATAGAGTCACAACATTACTACCAATCTATAGTTCAGGCAGTTTTATATATGTCGTACTGAAACACACTGAACATCATACTTCAAGATATACTATGTAATAAATAGTACCTTGATTGTTATGTTGATTAGTTAGTATTGAAGTAGAAGCAAAACTATGTTACAACCCGAGAACACGTTCATCGAGCTTGGAATTGAATGCTTATGCAATTTCAACTTCGAAGTTTACTTATTTTCTACGTTTCGACAACCTTTGTTTGTCTTCTGCAATAACTGAATTGTGTGAGTTAGTTCGCTACCCCTCTCGTCTCGATTCATCATCAGTGTTGTTTTCCTGATCGATAGAACCTCCATTATCCAGTGGACACTTCTGCTGCCTTCTCTTTCAACCATTTTGCGCCCTCCCGGTAAATAAGGCAGTTGTTTCGGTTGGCGTGGTGTGTGATTGCTGACTTATGTACTGATGTTGTTGGTGCTATCCTCTGTTCACGAGTAAACCGTCTGGTTGCGATGGTCTCGACCTAATTTGTGGGTTCCTCTAGTCTTGTACCAAATGTTCTCCTTGTTTCGCCAATGTAGGTGTGATTACAATGTAGGTGTGATTACAACTGTTACGAGGGATCCGGCATACGCTATCGGTCTTCTAGTTTTTCCATTGGATGAACTAGTATAATTGAGTTATAAATGAGGTATGACAGGTGATATGATATCATGATGTTTTAATATGCTTTCTACAGGTTATGTTACTTTTTTGACATATAGGATGATGACCAAGCCTTTGGCTCGTTCTGTGTTCTTGCCCTTTCCTTCCCTGGTCTTTCCCTTCTTTATTTTGTTGTTCTTTTATTTTGTTTATAGTCCACTTTACGCGCACACATTGTTGCAATGGCTTAGTGATGTCTTGTTCTACATGTCATATCGTTGGGCAACATTTACATTGTGTGAACTACCAGCAGTTACGGTGGTAACAACAAGTCGACCAGTGTAAATGTGTTCGTATAATAACTGCATGCATCCAATAACGGAAAGATGTGTGCATGTGTGTTTTCTTTGTCCATAAATCGCAGGTACACCTTTAGAACTGACTCGTGATGGAATTTAACACGTTCGGTTGATAAAATGCAGTGATGCCGACGTATTTTCTGGCCGGCTATTAACGTAATATTTGTATTGGGCTAGCGACATTAATTTTTTAATTTGAACACTATGTGGCATTTTCCATGAAACATATCTGCATTTGGCGATATCCTCCTCGTAAGATGCGGTCTGAGCACTTTGTCCTGCTTTCTTGTGTATGGAAAGTCTTCTGTACATTTTCGCTCTTGAGGACGACCCTGAATGACACCCTAAGGTGATACCCTAAGGTCATCTATGGTAGATTATCCCAACATATAAACAGTTGTTGGAATGTCATATGCACGTGTGGCCGTTGCACGTGATAACGTTTTAACAGCGGGTCTAATTTGTGAGTCCTGAAAGTGTTGTCCCGGTCCATCTTTCTCCTTAATCTTCCGTTTAATAAACATTCTCTCATTTTGTCATCTGGTATTTTCCGGATAAGTCCTCTTGCATAATACCGATGACATATTTAAGGCTGATATATGTTACTTTAGCATACCGTTTTCAAATTTATTTATGATGATGTAGCTATTCTACTTCTAACATTCAAAACAATTTATTTATGTTGATGTAGCCATTCTACTTCTAACATTCAAAACAATATATTTATGTTGATGTAGCCATTCTACTTCTAACATTCAACGCAACTTATTTATGTTGATGTAGCCATTCTACTTCTAACATTCAAGACAATTTATTTATGTTGATGTAGCCATTCTACTTCTAACATTCAACACAACTTATTTATGTTGATGTAGCCATTCTACTTCTAACATTCAAGACAATTTATTTATGTTGATGTAGCCATTCTACTTCTATCATTCAAAACAATTTATTTATGTTGATGTAGCCATTATACTTCTAACATTCAACACAACTTATTTATGTTGATGTAGCCATTCTACTTCTAACATTCAAGACAATTTATTTATGTTGATGTAGCCATTATACTTCTATCATTCAACACAATTTATTTATGTTGATGTAGCCATTCTACTTCTAACATTCAAAACAATTTATTTATGTTGATGTAGCCATTCTACTTCTAACATTAAAAAAAATTATTTATTTATGTCGATGTAGCCATTCTACTTCTGACATTCAACACAATTTATTTATGTCGATGTAGCCATTCTACTTCTAACATTCAAGACAATTTATTTATGTTGATGTAGCCATTCTACTTCTAACATTCAACACAATTTATTTATGTCGATGTAGCTATTCTACTTCTAACATTCAACACAATTTATTTATGTCGATGTAGCCATTCTACTTCTAACATTCAACACAATTTGTTTATGTCGATGTAGCCATTCTACTTCTAACATTCAAAACAATTTCGGTACTTCAATCTTCTCTGTCATTTACGAACTAATCCAAAGCTTTATTGTTGTTTGTTTTTTATTTCTTGACACGAAGCCAGTTATTTCCTTGTGGACTTTCATTTAAAGCTTCAATAGTATAACTCCAAATTCTTTTATTTGTCTGAATACTATGGAAATAAATAATCACGAGTGACCATAGTGAATAATGCATACTTCATGACAGAGTTCTACTGTTGCTGAGAAAAAACCATGAATGGCGATCGCCATGGCAGTACTCCTTTGCAGAAAAACTTGTAGTGCGGTCTAGAAACTTGTTTAACGCTTAGCGGCGCAATTAAAACCGCACGAAATGTATACTCACCTTTTATTTTATGTGTTTTATTCTTCCGCAACTTCCTTCAAGTCCATTTCGGTAGTTGTAGCTTCGCGCACGATTACGTTGTCCCTTCTTGTAACGCCCAATTGCAAAGCAACGTTGAATGAGGCGGTTTCTCCGCTAACGACCGCTAATGACGTCTCGCTCAGTGCAGCAACGTGAAATAACCGAACATAAAACAAACGAGCAATAATAGCTGTGCTTTGAGCCCAAATGTCTGCCGTCCAGCAATAACGCCA
Source organism: Lamellibrachia satsuma (assembly GCA_033239005.1). Classification (NCBI taxonomy): domain Eukaryota; kingdom Metazoa; phylum Annelida; class Polychaeta; order Sabellida; family Siboglinidae; genus Lamellibrachia; species Lamellibrachia satsuma. Next base: position 1,858,582 of record BSQZ01000056.1, read on the forward strand.
GGCAGCAAGGTTCTGCTTTGAAACCAAGGAACTCTATAGAAACCGCGGTTCTGTTTTATGGCACTGATTTAAGACTTAATAAACGCAACACGTAATTGGTGTTTGAGTGTGATCGTGTGTGTCTAGACTTCAGCGACGGCTCCCGGGTAAGTACGGTCAGAAAAATGGCACATCTATCTGTCCGACACGTATCATCGTCGATGAAATACGCCTCTAGGCAATGCATTTTCTCAATTTGATTTGCTACCGGAAGCTAGCGTTGTGCAGTTGATACCACATGTATGGCGCTCTCAAATACGTGTACTTTGCAGCAGTTTTTCTCTAATGCGTAACTGGTGTATATAATCAGATCCACGAATTAATATGAATTTAATTAATTACTCTTACCAGAAAGGCTAAATTAATTTAATTTAATTGATTAACTTCCCCAAGAGGGGTTAATTTTATTTTATTTATTTTTATTTAATTTAACTGACAAATTCCCAATTAACTGTCAGTTAAGTGCTCATTTAACAGTTGGTATTACAGGATAGTTCACAGCGATGTCACCCAGTCACTGAGGCACCTGTGAGTTGGAGGGAAGACCTAGACAACAGAGTGTCCTCTGGTAGTGTGATAAGTTGATGACAAATTATGGCTAATGCAAATCTCCGTCTGAAGTAAACATTTTGGGCTGGCAACTTACAGCCAAGTGGATCAATGCATTAGACGGCGTATCTATATGTTTTCTGTACATCTGCAAGTGCACATATAACATTAAAAGTAAAATAGCTTCAGCTTCGCTAACTGGAAACAAAAGCAAGCCAGTTCTAGTGATACACAAAAACATATGTATAAATATTTAAATGCTAGTGTATAAAGGGGAAACCTAATGATTTAGCATTACAACACTACATAAATAAAAAACTTGGTGCATAGAAATTATGTATGTAGTTGCCCGGTTTTGTTAATTTCGTGGTTGAATATAGGAGGAAATTCCACACCTTGCAAATCTTCACCAATAACTTTACATTCCTTTAAAAAAAACATTAATTTTAACAAGCATCTACAACTTTTAAAATGTGTCAAATACCCCATGAACAAATGTCTTGGTATATAAATATTGTATAAGTAAATATTTTTCCAACATAGTTACAAAACACATCAACAATGTTCAGATGTGTTTGATAATAATAATAATGTTCCTCAGATGTAATAAGTAAAGTAATTCCATCAATATATACGAACACTGAACTATCGTGACAGTAACGTTTACGAACCTACTTGTGATTTTAGAACTGTAATAAAATGTGTAAACAATAACAATTAGCATATTATTATTTCAATAATGACTTGTATCAAGTGCTTAAACTTACCCAAAAAAATAGTGACATATGAATATAATCTGCATTTCTACCAAAACGTAATTTAATTGTGAAATGTGTGACGTTAATTTAATTTAGAGACAGAAAGTTGCGAACCAATAACGCGTTATATAAAGCACTGTACCGCACCAAAACTAGTTAGACAATGCTATTTGTTATAAATATTTTTGAGAACGTATACGTTGTATGTACAGGTGTTATACGTTGTATGTACAGGTATTATACTTTGTATGTACAGGTATTATGCGTTGTATGTACAGGTATTATACGTTGTATGTACAGGTATTCACGAAACCAAGATCCACTATTGCTATGTTGTTACTTCTGGTTTGGTAACTGCTACAGCAACACAAGTGAGCCTGGATGCCGGTCGGTCGGTCGGTCGGTCGGTCGGTCGGTCGGTCGGTCGGTCGGTCGGTCGGTCGGTCGGTCGGTCGGTCGGTCGGTCGGTCGGTCGGTCGGTCGGTCGGTCGGTCGGTCGGTCGGTCGGTCGGTCGGTCGGTCGGTCGGTCGGTCGGTCGGTCGGTCGGTCGGTCGGTCGGGCGGGCGGTCGGTCGGTCGGTCGGTCGGTCGGTCGGTCGGTCGGTCGGTCGGTCGGTCGGTCGGTCGGTCGGTCGGTCGGTCGGTCGGTCGGTCGGTCGGTCGGTCGGTCGGTCGGTCGGTCGGTCTAGTTTGTCTGGACATCTGATAAGGCAAGCAGCCAGCAGGAGCCGAATATTTCCACATAATGTGGCAATTTGCATGCGTGCCGAAATCGGCGCCTACTTTTAGAAATCTAGAAACTTGATAAGAGTGGATGAGGACAACAACAACAACGATATGCTTCAGCAGTGCATTCCTCGTCGGTTCATGTGTCCATCAGGAATTGCTGTGAATGTGAACAATGCACTTCAATTGACACGTGTGCATCCACGAAAGAGCATTGGCTCGGAAGATGACAGCACCTGGGCTCTGCTACTTGTGTAATATAATAAACAAAGTACCACTGGGTGAACGTAGTCTCGTCTCTGTGTTCTCTCATCGAAACGTGCTGGCTGCGTTAGAAACGTGGGCAACTGATCATGATAAAGAATATGGCTTACAACAATAAAAGCCAACATTTCTTCAGAAAATTGTAACTTAAATGAGCTTTTCAAACCTCTTTATGAAGTACTTTCCTTTCTTAACGCTATGTTTCGTGTGACGATTTTGTCACCATGTGCTCTTCCTCCTTGTTCCCTGCTGTACAGGGTGAGGGTTAGGTAAAGTATTGTCGAACCACTCTTTCTGTTCTTTCTTTCCATAGTTTTCTATCGGCCGCCCCCTCTCTCCATCTTTCGTCCTCCACCGATCTTCTCATGTCCCTCCTCACGCAGTCCTCCCATTTCAGCTGTGGCCTTCCCCTTTTCTGCGTCCTTGATGTTTTTCCACCTCTGCTCTCTTTGCTAGTTTGCCAAGTGGACTGCCCATCTCATCCTGCTTCTCACCAATCTTCCTGTTATGCTGCATTGCATCCCAACCTCTTTCCTTAGGTCATGCATCATTCTTCTGTCCACCCTCTTTGTTCTTGTTATTCGACGAACCCAGTTATTCTCACAAACTTGCAGCTTCTGTTGTTGTTGTTCTCTCAACGCCACTGTCCATACCATACAAACATGCTGGTGTAACATACGCTCTCAGGACTTTCTCTTTCAGCTTTTTTGAATTTGTTCTGTCCAACATGACTCCCTCTACCTTTCTCCAAGCATTGGCTTCCGCTTGTGTCCGACGTCGCACTTCTTCCTCTGAATGCCCATCCTCCGTAACCATTCCTCCAAGGTACGCAAAGCCATCCACTTGCTTGATCTCCTTACCATCCAACCTGACGTTCAACTCCTCTCTCTGGTGTCCAACCCACATCACTTCTAGGCTAATTCTCAGTCCGTGCGTCTCGAACACCCCCTTCCATTCCTCCAACACTTCCTGTAGTTCTTATTTGCTTTCTGCTATTATGGCCAGATCGTCTGCATACATCATCTTCCTGAGAACATCCTTCGTGCTTATCTTCGTGCTGATTATTTCCATCACCATGACAAACAGTAAAGGGCTAAGGGTACTTCCTTGCGTCAAACCGATGTTAACTGGAAACTCTTCCGACAACCCATATCCAACCACAACTCTTCCTTTTGTTCTCTCATACATTGCTTCCACCATCCTGGCTTCTGCTTCTGGCACACCCATCCATCTCACTGTTGCCATCACCATCTCTCTAGGGACTGTGTCATAGGCCTTCTCCAGGTCCACAAATCCCACTGCCATTCTCCCTTGCATCTCTAACCTCATCTATACCAGCAACATAGTGCTTTTGTAAAGTTGAATCTGCTGAGGTGCGGGACATCTTGCTATCAGAGAGATAACTGATTTTAGGAAAGTTAAAGTTAAAGCCGACACTAATTCCTATTCGCATAAATTACAAACACATATATGTGCATTCCAGGATTGTTAACAAATGCATGTCAACGCATATGAATGCAAATGCAAATGTTTCACTTTATACAAATGCAAATGCCATTTTCCAGAAACGCATGCAAATGCAAATGTTTGGAGGTCGCAGTCAAATGCAAATACAAATGTTTTGGTTACGCGTTTGCAAATGCATTTGATTTATTTTAAAATGTTTTGGCTTTATATTAACGTTTTGTTTTATTTGGAAAAAAAACAACGTAATATATACAAACACATTATTACTTTATTTAATAAATACAGTAGTACATATTGTAACCATTAAGTCCCATTACATACTAGTCCCACTACATGAACATGACTGTAGAATCATACACTAAGTCACACAGTTCCAGCAGGCCTGCAGAGTTCACGCTTCATAGGTGATTGTTTAAACCCACTAACAACGCTAAGCATGGCAGGGAATGAAAGGGTTAATAATTCAGGAAGGACATAATGGAATGGAAGGGAATGATAACTTGGTCGATAATTACAGCTACCACTAATCACTCTGTCTGTATGTAAATCTTTAGGGCTGACATTGTTAATGTTTATTCACCCTAATGAGTTGCTACCCCAACCCACCCCAACAGTGGTAACACAACACAAGATAATCATTTGTCTGCATCGTTTCATTGAACAGGTAATATTGGAATCCATCAACTTATAAACCAGTAGGTCTTTTCATGTTTTATGAGTAACAGCTCTGCCATTGACCAGTGTTATTTTAACAAGATGTAATATTTAACAAGATTGCCACCCGAAACAACACGTTCCAGATCGCAAGTGGATAAGGAGGCCAATTGTATTTTTAAACATATTCACATTACTAGCATTAACACAATTATTTGGCAGTTTGTTCCATTCATTTTTCACCCTCTGTGAAAAAGAGTACTTTATCGTGTCCAACCTACACTGCTCCTTAACGAATGCTGCTTTGTGTCCTCTGGTTCTACTGCCTTCTTTAAGTTTGAAGAACATATTCCTATCAACATCCTCATAACCGTTCACTATCTTAAAAATTATATTTGGTCTCCTCTTAGTTTCCTGGTCTCTAGTGTTGTCAAACCACATTGTAATAAGTGACTTTCATAACTAAGGTCTCTCAATTCTGGAATCATTTTAGTTGCTCTTCGTTGTATTCTTTCTAGCTTGTCAATGTCCTTTTTACGATACGGACTCCATGTTGAATACAATATTCCAAATGTGGTCAAACTATTGCTTTGTACAGGGGTACAATTAGCTGTTTCTCCTTATACATGATAGCTCTCTTAATTAGCCCTAGAATTTGACTTCTTTTTGAAGCAGCAATCCCACATTGCTCTGAAACTTTCATGTCACCACTAAATGTTACTCCTTAAGTTCTTTTCTTGTGGGGTTCTACCTAATACAGCATCCCCCATTTTATATTCTTCGTCCATCTTTCCATGTCCTATGTGTATACATTTACACTTCTCAAAATTGAATAACATTTGCCATTTTTTCTGATCATTTAACTAATTTATCTAAATCATCCTGTAAACTGTGTTTATCTGTATCATTTGTAACCTTTCTGAATACTTTTGTGTCATCGGCAAATTAGAGTACTTTGCTAGATATGTCATCTTCTAAATCATTATATATATATATATATATATATATATATATATATATATATATATATATATATATATATATATATATTTATTTATATATATATATTTATATATTAAAAACAGTATACGGCCTAGTTATGCATGCATTTGATTGTGGATTTGACAAATCAAATGTTTGTGGGTCGCATTCAAATAAAAATGCAAATTCACATTAAGGCACGCCTTAAAATGCAAATGCATTTACAATTTCACGGAGGCATGTGAATGCGCGTGCAAATGTTCAACGTTCAAATGCGAATTAAAATATATTTACATTTGTTAACAAGCCTGGTGCATCCGCGTATACTTTGCATTACATGTTTACTGTTTCACTGAACCATTGCGTCATTCATGTTATCTTATTTAAAATAATGAGAAATGTGTTAGTACTTGCGCTATTAGTAATCAACATATTAATAATACCTTATTTACATTCAGCAGCCATCATGTTTGCTAAAAAAATCCTTCCTCGTTGATTTAGCTGATCGCACATCAGCTTCGTTGATGTTGAAATGTATCCTGGAAACGTGAAAACGTAAGTTATATGCGCAGTCGGTTTAATACAAGATGGCGTACTTTTGTTAAAATCGCCGAAAGAGTAAACTGTGATCGTTATATCGGGTAACTTTGGAATGTGTAAATAACCTGTAGGTTTCTTTTCGCGAAATGAGTCGGACATGCGACGAGCGAAACACTCGAATTGAGGAGGGACATGTTATTGTATTTACTTGTTATATCCAGTTGGTTCACTTGCGGGTGTTACGTTTTTAGAATCCTAAGGAGAACCCTGCATCTGTGATGCGGAACTCTACACAACTCTTCCAACTGTTTGTCGAGATGCAGCGACGCACCGAAGAGCGAATGGGCGTACAGCACGTGAGTATTACAGCCCACGTGCCATTACTTACATAACGTGTGATTATCAGTGTGCACTGACGAGCCAGGATGTATGTCATTTGTCTGCAAAGCTGAGAATCTCTCCACCATCTGCGCGACGATGTTTTAGACGTCAACGAATGAGTAATGACCTGGCATTATTTTCGGGTGGTCCGTCTCTTCTATGTCGACTCTTCCTGTCACTGCGAGGGTTTGACTCCGGTCTTAAAATAGTTTACAATTGTAACAAATGATTGCAGTAAGTGTACCCCCGAGGTGATTTCAGTATATCGCGTATCCCGGTGTTTGATTCTCACAAAAAAGCACTATTCTAAGAATTCTAAGGTAAAGGTTACCACAACGTAACAAAAGAACATGTATGGAGATAAGGTTATGTCCGGAAACAATACTGCCTTATTAGCAATGTAGCTAAGACAGTATATCATTTAACGTGAATGTCGTGTAAATTTTCGACACGACACCCGTTGCCATTCTTTTCCAAGATAACTGAGAGGTAAACCTTATCTTTGTTATTTCCAATATCCTGGAACTGGGGTAGTTTGTTGTCATTGCGTAACACGGCTTACTGTCAGTAGAGTGGTTATCAGCGTCTTTATCGCCATTGTCATTAGCGGTGCTTGCCTGCAGCTGTGCTTGACATGACGTATGCCTGCAGCTGTGCTTGACATGACGTATGCCTGCAGCTGTGCTTGACATGACGTATGCTTGCAGCTGTGCATGATATGACGCATGCCTGCAGCTGTGCTTGACATGACGTATGCCTGCAGCTGTGCTTGACATGACGAATGCTTGCAGCTGCGCTTGACATGACGCATGCCTGTAGCTGTGCTTGACATGACGCATGCCTGCAGCTGTGCTTGACATGAAGCATGCCTGCAGCTGTGCTTGACATGACGTATGCCTGCAGCTGTGCTTGACATGACGTACGCCAGCAGCTGTGCTTGACATGACGTATGCCTGCAGCTGTGATGCATGCCTGCAGTTGTGCTTGACATTATGCATGCCTACAGCTGTGCTTGACCTGGTGCATGTTTACAATTGTACTTGACTTGATTTGATGCATGTATACAGATGTGCTTGACTTGAAGCATGCCTACAGCTGTGCTTGATTTGATGCATGCCTGCGGCTGTGTTTGATTTGATACATGCCTACAGCTGTACTTGAATTGATACATGCCTACAGTTGTGTTTGACTTGATGCATACCTACAGTTGTGCTTGACTTGATACATGCCTACAGTTGTGCTTGACTTGATGCATACCTACAGTTGTGCTTGACGTGATGCGTACCTACAGTTGTGCTTGACTTGATGCATGCCTACAACTGTGCTTGACTTGATTTAACAAGATTTAACACGGTTGCCATCTGGAACAACAAGTTCCAGATGGCAAGTGGACAAGGAAGCCATTGGCTTATCGAGAGTCCAACAATTTTCTCATCTATGTGTAGCCCGCCCTTATCAGATATCTGTCAATTCTATTTTTAAACATATTCACACTACTAGCATTAACACAATCATTTGGCAGTTTGTTCCATTCATTTATCACCCTCTGTGAGAAAGAGTACTTTTTCATGTCCAACCTACACTGCTCCTTAACTAATGATACTCTGTGTCCTCTGGTTTTACTGCCTACTTTAAGTTTGAAGAACATATTCCTATCAACATCTTCATAACCGTTCACTATTTTAAACACTTCTATTTGGTCTCCTCTTAGTCTCCTGGTCTCTAGTGTTGTCAAACCACATTGTAATAAGCGACTTTCGTAACTAAGGTCTCTTAATTCTGGAATCATTTTAGTTGCTCTTCGTTGTATTCTTTCTAACTTAACTATGTCTTTTTTACGATATGGCCTCCATACTCGAATACAATATTCCAAATGTGGTCTAACTATTGCTTTGTACAGGGGTACAATTAGATGTTTCTCATTATACGTGATAGTTCTCCTAATTAGCCCTAGAATTTGATTTCATTTCGAAGCAGCAATCCCACATTGCTCTGAAACGTTCATGTCAGCATTAAATGTTACTCCTAAATCCTTTTCTTGTGTGGTTCTACCTAGTACAGCATCCCCCATTTTATATTCCTCGTCCATATTTCCATGTCCTATGTGTATACATTTACACTTCCCAAAATTTAATAACATTTGCCATTTTTCTGACCATTTAACTAATTTTTCTAGATCATCCTGTAAACTTTCTTTATCTGTATCATTAGTAACCTTTCTGAATAACGTTTGTGTCATCTGCAAATTTGAGTACTTTGCTAGATATGTCATCGTCCAAATCATTTATATATATTAAAAACAGTATAGGGCCTAATACTGATCCCTGTGGTACCCCACTCAAAACAGATTTCCAGTTTGAAATCTCACCATCTACTATTACTCTCTGTCTTCTGTGTGTAAGCCACTTTTCTATACAGTTGATTACATCATTGCCTATACCATGGGCTTTTAGTTTAAATAACACTCTTTGATGTGGCACTTTATCGAAAGCTTTCGGAAAATCTAAGTAGACAACATCCACTGGTGACCCGTGATCTACCCACTTTGTAATTTCTTCTAAAAAACATAAGAGATTGGTTAGACATGACCTTGCTTTTAGGAATCCATGTTGAGATGTATTTATTAATTTATGTTTTACGAGGAATTCCACCATGTGGTCTCTAATTAATGTTTCGAGTAATTTACATACAACTGATCTTAAACTCACTGGTCTGTCATTTTCTGGCTTCTTCCTCGATCCATTCTTAAATAGCGGCGTAATGTTTGCTTCTTTCCATTCTGAAGGAACTATTCCTTCTTCTAGTGACAAGTTAAATAAATTTGCAAGTGGTGTACTAATTTGATCAACAATTTCCTTTAGCAGTTTTGGTAGTATCCCATCAACTCCAGGTGATTTATTATCTTTCATCTTCTTAATTTTCTTTGCTATCATTTCAGGAGTTACAAATAACTGCCCTAAATGTTCTGATTTATTGCCCTCAAATTTAGTCAATGGAACTGGAAATGAGCTGATATCTTCTGTGGTAAAAACTGAGCTGAAATACTCATTCAGGACCTCTGCCATTTGGAACCCATCTGAAATTATGTTTTCACTGTTGTTTTTTTATGCTTGTCTCCACTTGGGTATTCCTGTAAAGTTTCTCACAACGCGTTGTCTCTGTGCAGACCCGAGGGGAAGAAGGTCGGATCGACGGCATCTACGAGGCGGACATAGCACTGACGACGTGGCAGGCGAGCCAGATAGTGCAGGATCTCTCGAAGAGGCCCAAACGTAAACTGGCTGAGCCGCTGGCGAAGCGATGGGCTCTGCCTATTCCCTACATATTTGACGGCACGCACAGTGAGTATGATACCCTTTGCAACATATGCAACAAGCGACTGGAAGCAGAATCATTCAATATGACCGGTAACGTCATGTGATATGAGTTCGTCTTGGAATCAGAGGTATAGAAAGTGTGTCATATATATTTATATATACATATATATATATATATATATATATATATATATATATATATATATATATATATATATATATTTATATATATGTATATATATATATATATATATATATATATATATATATATATATATATATATATATATATATATATATATATATATATATATATATATATATATATATATATATGTGTGTGTGTGTGTGTGTGTGTGTGTGTGTGTGTGTGCGTGCGTGCGTGCGTGCGTGCGTGCGTGCGTGCGTGCGTGCGTGCGTGCGTGTGTGTGTGCAAACAATTTGCTCCTTTGGATTACATGTAAGTAGTCAATCCAGTGTTCCACCCGTGTGTCAAATCCTAGTGAGATCATACAATGGTGTGCTTTAGGTGGTTTCACAAATACTAATTGATCCATACATACTAAACATTGTTTCATTCAACGGTGCACGAAGCTTTATTCAAATGTAATATATCTTAGTCAATGCTAATAAACATATTTGTTAGCACACAAAATGCATCACATTTTCACATAGACGAAATGGCACAGGAGCTGATTTTAAAAGAAATAGCATGATTATAAATGTTTTCGTAACTAATCGGAAGGGTGCACTTCAAGGAATCGCTTACATATTGCCATTCTTGTGTCGACTTATTATTAAGTTTGTCGCTGTTCTGTCTTTCAGTGTTCAGCATTAACCATTGCATTTCATATAAATATAATGCACGTTTCAATTACATGAGAATCAGTCAAATGATGTACAACAATGTGAATGAATCAGGCATGTTGCTACAGGACAAGTCTAGATTCAGCATTCCAAATGTTCCATTTCACGTGGGGTCATTCACATAAATTCCTTCCATGCAAACTTCTTCACATATGGTTGATGTGTAAGAGGCCCACTGTCCATGCGACTGTCCACATGTGGGTCAAATCCGTATCACCTCATCCATCATCCAATGGCGTGAGTGCATCAGATGTTTTCACAAATACGATTTTATCCACACACACCATATATTATATATCTAGTTGTTTAGTTTGAAACAAATTTGAAATTTGCAGTTAGCTTGTCGTATGGCCACTAAGTGTAAGATATCTAAGTGCAAGATATTGACGTCAGTGACAACCTACAACTAACATTTCTCTTTCTGTGATACGTTTTATGGCTTAGTAATTCGGCTATTGAGCTAGTCGTAACCTTGAAAATTGTATACGCAAGTTAGTCATTGTGCATCTATTAGAGACCAACAAACAACAATGATACGTTACCTGAAATATGCACTTATTCATCTGGCTCTTCCTCCGGGTTTGGAAAAAGGAGGTTCATGCGAACACAATCAGCCGGGAATTTCTGGGAAAATTGTACATTTAAACAAAATTCTCTTCATTCGACCCCCCCCCAACCCTCTCCGAGGACGGACATGCTCGTTTTCTAAACACCACGACCTTTCTGGCATCGTTTGTTCTGCTGGCTGTGTATCCAAACAATATCACAATGCTATATGTGGTGCATTGAATGCAGAGCTACAACATTCGCATATTTGATGTATGTTAGAAAGTACTGACAAAACCTGGGGCGAGTACTTTGTAGGCCTATATGTATCTATGCTACTTATGTGTTGTGCTGTTTAGTCCATAAGTAGGCCGGTGTCTTTGTGGAGCAACGTACATATATCTTATTAATGTGAACGACACATTCGATAAAGGCTTAGCTGCTGCAACAAACACAATCACTGTCGGAGGAAAATGCATGACATAAGCCGTCAACATTATGTGAACAACCCACAAGTAAGTTATATACAATTGTGGATAAACGTAGTTACCCTGTTATGGTTTGCTACTGGTTGGCCGCATCTGCTTGGTATCTGCACCTATTGCGTGAAGCTCTTTGGGATGGATAAACACTTGTTCAGTGTACCAAGTGCATATTGTCGTCTTGTTTCACTTAGAGGCCACAACTGACCGGGACATAGCGCATCATCAAGAAGGATATAGATACGCTTGAACGCATACAAAGGAGAGCAACTAAAATGATTCCAGAACTTAGAGAATTTAGTTATGAAGAACGCCTGAAAGAATGTGGTTTAACAACTCTAGAGACAAGGAGGTTAAGAGGAGATCAGATTGAAGTTTTTAAGATATTGAATGGGTATGAAAATATTGATAGAAATATGTTTTTCTCACTCAAGAAGGATAGCAGAACTAGAGGACATGAGGTAAAATTAGTAAAGGATCAATGTAGATTGGACATCAGGAAGCAATCGTTCTCACAGAGGACAATAAATGAATGGAACAAATTGTCTACAGATTGTGTAACTGCTAGCAGCGTGAATATGTTTAAAAACAAGGTTGACACATATCTCAGGAGGGCGGGTTATAAGTAAATGAACATTGTTGGACTCTCGATAAGCCAATGGCTTCCTTGTCCACTTGCCATCTGGGCCTTTGGCTTGGATGACAAGTCTTGTTAAATCTTGTTAAAATCATCATGCCACCTTAACCTTGCAAAACAATTTATACACTGTTCACGCAACGAAACCTTTATGAGTTTCCGCGTTATTATGCACAGGTAAACTGCCACTGAACAAGCCGGTTTCAGTGTTGTTAATGAAATGTCGAGAAACTAATTTCCTGTTATAAAAACAACGTCGTTCGCCCTAACGACAAGACGGGACTTGTTACAAATGAGCCTCTCGCGCAGATGTTTTTTTTAATCCTATTCACTTCTTCCGCGCAAATTGAGCGTTTTATGTTCACCTTTCAACAAACAAATTCAAAAGCATTATTTAGCAAAGACGAGAAACGTCTATCGGCAAGCCTTTGGCAGAATATTAAAGCGCTTTTGCGCTAGTGTTGTTTATCGACGCCGCTACTTCTTGTCGGTAGAAGGACTTTAATGAAAACGCGTCTGCCTCGGGGCAGGCGAGTTGCACGGTTGCATGGTCGCACGCCGCTGCGTCAAAGAATAGGTCCGTCTCTCAAGTAGTTGGATGTCAACTGCGGGCTACAAACGACAGAGATTGTCAACGTGGACAGGAACTCAACCGGTCCACTGACTCGAAGCGATCGGCGTCTTCAAAGTCGTACGAGCGACCGCAACACGAACGTAGTGCAACTTTATTAAGACTTGAACGACTGCCGCCGGTAGCGTAGCCACTAGTTGGCCATTCATGCCTTCCGCTGGTAGCGGTCGATGGTCACACGCACGCACACACGCACACACGCACGCACGAACGCACATGCACGCATACCAACTGTTGATGATTTTCACAAAGAAAATTTGATATGACCGTCAGTACCAGTCAATGTGCGCTAATGTGTTTTACTATTGAACGACAACTTCAATAGTTACATTCGACCATTGGTCCCTTGGGTAAATAAATCATATGTGGACTGTTTTTTGGCATGATGGTAGAGGCGCTTAGTCACCTCTATGAAAGTTGTCGCCGTCGTGTGATCGATACACGAAAACCAAGTCTTCTAAGTTAGCGGACCGTTTGTTTTCGGATACCTTTGTGATCCCCATCAACGCAATCACCTCCTCGGGTTTGCTTACCCTGGAATAGTACAACATGGTCTTTCTTTCGCAACACATTGTTCTCTTTGTTCACAGACAAACCATATCGAGTTTTCTGAAAGGAAAAAGGCCAATTTCATTGTCTAGGTCATACTATACATAATAGTAAGCCTTGTCGGCGCTACTTACTTGCATAGTTTAGTTCCGTTTTAGCCTCCTGCCGTGTCATGTTCCTGCATTTAGGTGCGAACTGCCTCTTGAAAACAAGTCGTGGACTTGACACGTTCTCTTCCATGTTTTGTTTCCTCGGAGCTGCCGAGTAGGTCCGGCTGAAGGTGATTGGCAGGATTACACGTTTCATTGCTTGTTCTGCTCGACTTGACATTGTTCCTTGGGCTAGGGGTTTCCTTTCCATCTAGTTATGGAGTCTTCAGTTGTTGACATTCGCAATGGATCGCGACAGGCGCTTCGCAGATGCTCCTTCTAATTCTACGCTCTTCCTGATGTTCGTCCTTTGTTTGCCGGCAAAAAAATTTACATAATCACCTTTGTCAGTCTTTGTTCGTCGCACCTAGTAGTTTCTTTGTATGACTTTTCTTTTGTTTCCCACTTGAACATCAAAGTATATGTTCCTCAAAGTCCCGCCATGCGTGTGTAATATGTTCAGGTAGTTCTTTTTGGGGTCTTGTCATTCGTATGATCATCTGTCTGTCCTCTTTATCTGTAGCGTAGGCGAGACCATGGCTAGTTGTAACAAAAACCGTATAATTGCCTCATCCCTAACTAGTAGTCGTTGCGAAAGTTTATCATAATGTATTACCGTTTTTGTTTATAAAATTGCGGGATGTTTAACCTGGCCAGTGGGTCCACATTATATTACACGTGACAGACTTAAAACAATTGTCAAACAAGCTGCTTCATTTTCATTTGCAGTTTTTATGCAAGATGTATGTTACGACTTAGCCGTGTTATAATTCAACCCGGTCACCCCTAATACGACTGCTCAAATGCATTAACCATCGTTGGGTGCTTCTTTTGACTACTTTCGCGTTTGGTAACCGTATAACTTTTTGTAAGGTCAGGTTGACAACACTTCTCAGAAATAATCATAAAATACGTATTGGTCTATTCTCTCCTTTTCGTCTAACGCATGCAGTGCTCGTGTGTTATGAGCCTGTTAGCTAGCAGTATCTTCTTCCAACTCTTTTGAACGATCAGTCATAATTATGATCCCATTGTCTTGTTTATTTCCCTATTAGTGAACTGTCTCGGTGGTCTTATTCTTTGTGTTTGTAAACATCTTGCAGTGCAGCTAACAGGGTGTTTGTATCGTTACCCGAAATTAAATTATTCTACTCATCGCCTCCAAAGTGACTCATTTCGAATGAATTTGTTCTCATCTATGTTGTGATTCCTCTGAGCTGCTGTTGGAGGTAATTTGCAGGATTACACGTTCCGTTGTTTGTTCTGCTTCACTTCGGATTGTTACTTGGGCTGGGGATTACTTTCCATCTACTCACTTCGTTCCCCAGCGAACGGCCTGGACCAAGGTGAACTGCATACAAAAGGGTGTTGGGCAGCTTAAAGCATGTACAAGTATGGACTACGAGAAAGCGCCGGAGCTGCACATCAAACTGCAGGTCACGCCTGCAAACGGTAGTCCAAACGGTGAAACTGACATTATAGAGCTGGATCTGGCGACCCAACAATGGCTGCTCGACGACAGACTGCAAATTTAGGCTGTCGACAAAAGCGAGAAGAAGAGCCGCTTGTCTCCGACGGAAGCACGATGTGGAGGCGATGGACTATGGAGAATGAACCGCGCATGAAAAATCTGCGTGTCGTCGCGAATCTGTGTGCCTTCTTTCGGCGGGCAGTTGACGTGTCAGGCGCAACTATCATGTTTCACGGGGTCGAGTGGCATCGCCTCTTTGGAAAACTAACCCTGGAATTCAATAGACGTCGTGTTGAATTCCCGCGCAGTCGCGTTCAAGGCGAGATACTCCTCCTCTCGAGGCAAGGCTAACTCCAACAGCGTGGCGCTGTGGTAAGCAGCATGTGTGGGATCACAGATAATGAGGTCGTCAGACATTCATAGAACACGGAACGTCATCAATCACCTGTTGAATGACATTATAGTACACTTCATCGCGCAGTTTATACACAGTCTCGTATAGTGTATCAGGTCGGACGTCATGCGTCATCTATGTGGTGCGAGGGATCTGACGCATGCTGATGGGAAGCGCTCTATGATTACAAGCTGCTGAAAACCAGTGCAGCTATAAGCAAGTTATCAACTGTATCGTTTCCTTGCAGCTCTCGCCGTTAGCGCTGCATACATAAGTTCCTGGTTATCTAATTGATTACTATTACTATTACTACTACTTTTCCAGTAACGTCTTCTTCTTCGTGTGCGTGCGTGTGTGTGTGTGTGTGTGTGTGTGTGCGTGCGTGCGTGCGTGCGTGTGTGTGCGCATGCGCGTGCGGGTATGCGTGTGCGTGTGCATGCGTGTGTGTAGAAGCGCTATTTAACCGTATCATTTTCAGAGAGGCAGACGCATGTAGTAGTAGTAGTAGTAGTAGTAGTAGTAGTAGTAGTAGTAGCAGTAGTAGTAGTAGTAGCAGTAGTAGTAGTAGTCGTCGTCGTCGTCGTCGTCGTCGACGTTTAATTTAGCTTATTTTGTCGTGACGCCGATAGGATGGTGATTGAGGTGTCGGAGACGGAACACCTGCGGTTATTACTGACGAACATGAAAGGGCCGAACTTAGCCAATTATGCCACTATTGATTGCTTTGCCTATGACGAAAAAAGTGCCGCATATAAGTTTGCTTTTCTACTAGCTGCATTGTGTTCGATGCCGCATTCATCCTTGAACTAGAATCACCGCTCCGTCTTGCTCCGTCTTGCTTCGCCAACATGTACAGTGGTCATCTTTTGCAGGTCAAGCGGAGATGTACAAAATTCGACAGGCCCTGGCCTACTGGAGCGAACTGACGTGCATCAACTTCCGGGAGAATCGATCGGCCGAGCACAAGCTGATGTTCACACGAGGTCGAGGGTGAGTGAAAGTTGTTTTGCCGCGGAGCTTGTACAGGTGCGGACTAACTGCACTCAGAACCGTGACCAGAACGAGCGCGTGAAAATTGCTTTGACGTACACTTTGTCAACAGCGACATGTCATTTGCATGGAGTACAAGTGCTGCCATTGCAAGCCGCTGAACGGAGTACAAACAAAACAAAAACGGCGTCAAATAAAACTATTAGATTATTATCAGACAGCGTGAAGAAGCCTTCGCAGCAATCATACGCACAAAGGAAGCAAGTGGCTCGAATATCACACCGACACACAATGCGTTCTGTGATAGCGATCTGGGAGCAACCACGGAGACACGTCGTTAACAACTTCAACTCTAACCATTTTCGGTCATGCACCACGCGAACTACGTCCTCTTTGTCATGCGATACACCCCTATACGTTTACTTCACACAGATGACACATCCGATGTCCCAGTTCGGCGTTTTGTGACGCGATCGCCTGAACGCTATTTAGAAGAACATAAACTGTCACTCTTTAGGAACAGCGACTTCTAAACTTGGAATGACTTAAGAACGTGTTTCACACCGTAGATAATGACTCTCGGTTCTCATGCATCGCTACTGTGACGTAGAAATTATCACGTAATCACGCGAGGAATAGAAGTAAATTGCACTATATGAGATACGGATAAACGTGTTATTTATTACACAGGCGTTCAATACGTTCCATGTGATGCAATGAAATACTAAAAGTGGTATTGAATCACAGTAACACGTAATCCCGTCATATCATGGAGTCCAGACATATCACGGAATGTGAATATATTATACATCACTTACTACTGTGACGCACCACACAATGTTCCGCCCGCTGTCGTCAACATCGGCTCCCACGAGTTTCATAAACGCAACGGGGGTGTGGTTTTTTAATTCTTCACCTCATTCACACACCTGCAGTCACTGGTTGGTTTATTTCTTCTGGTGAAGATGCCACGAGAAATTCATCTCATAACGTTTATCAAACTATCCGATGTATCTATCTGAGATGTGCGCATTCGCTTGTGCGTGCGACGGTGCGTTTTTGCATGCGTACCATCATTTTTTACTTTCGGTTTTATCAGATAAACATAGTAACTGTATAAAACACAGTGGCTTGGAAATGCCTGTCAACACTTGTTGTGCTCTATTGTTTTGTTGTTGTGTTGTTGTGTTTTGTTGTTGTGTTGTTGTGTTGTGTTGTTGCGTTGTTGTGTTGTGTTGTTGTGTTGTTGCGTTGTGTTGTTGTGTTGTTGTGTTGTTGCGTTGTGTTGTTGTGTTGTGTTGTGTTGTGTTGTGTTGTTGTGCTATTCTTACGGTACAACACATTGTAGACTACAAATTTATGTTCATTATTTGTAGTAACATGTATAGTAACATGTATGTTTAATATTCATATATGTGTTGTTATTACGTTTTCTTGACGATACATAGTGGATTGGAAATTTATGTTTACTATTCGTCTATAAGCTCGTCTTTAGTAGACTTGAAATGTGTGTTTACTGTTCACTTAGGTGCGTGTTGTTTTTTCGCTTATTGCACAATTGGTAGTGGAATTGAAATGTGTTTTTATCGTTCGTCTAGGTGCTGGTCTTACGTGGGATTCACACATCAGGTGAACCAGACGGTATCCATTGGAGACGGGTGCCAGTCAGTGAGTACATTATTTTAATGAAAATGAAACAATAACGCTCTACATAGTGAAATAATTCCAATACTAGCCTACGAGTTCAATCGACAGAGGCGTAATCGTGGATATATATATATATATATATATATATATATATATATATATATATATATATATATATATATATATATATATATATATATATATATATATATATATATATATATATATATATATAATACCTCTATTGCACTAAAATCCTCGGGAGACTCAAGCTCGGCAGCTTACCAAAAGAAAAGGGGTTAAGTAATTCATAATGGATAAGAAGTTCCAGTTGTAAACATTTGGATCTGTACGCAGGGGAGCTATGGAGGATAAGCAAGTTGCAAGTTTAAACAGGTGGGTTTTTAGTTTACGGCGAAATGTTGTTATATTTCGTCCAGACTTAACACTAACAAGGAGTGAGTTCCACAGAGTCAGTGCAGCAACTGAGAAAGTTCTAGTTCCGACATTAATCTTAAAACTGGGAACTAAACTTTGATTAGAATTAGATTATCGAAGTTGTCTGGGCTGTCTTGCGCTAATTATATATAAACTTCGAACACACTGTCGAATATATATTCCACAACGCAACGAATTTGCACAGCTGCTAGTTCGGACAGTAAAAATTATTAAACACAGCTGCTGTATGTATACTGACTCTTCTCGATCACGATTAAAGTTGGTACATACATATTCTATTGTTGGTCATGCTTCTTCGGAATTGGCCAGTCAATGGTTGACTTGCTGTGAAACTGGGGGTGTCATTGGTGGCACTGCAGTATGGGAAACGACTCCATGTTTAATTGTATCTATACACGTCAGAATGGAACAATAGCTCACGAAGTGGGACACGCCATCGGCTTCTGGCACGAGCAGAGTCGGCCAGACCGAGACGACTACATCCTCATTCATAAGCACAACGTGACGGCCGGCAAACTGTACAACTTCGACAAGCGGACTTGGGGAGAGATCGTCACCCTCAACATTCCGTACGATCTCGGCTCAGACATGCACTACGGATCAAAGGTGACCTACTAGATATTGTGTTACTGATGTTCTTTCACGTTAACTTCATATTATCCAAATATCGAATGTCATGTGTTTCTCTATCTGCTTCTGTCTGTTCAATCTACTTAATGCCATGGGTTTTCTTCTATGCGTTCACAAACTTCCGTCGGTGGAAACACGTTTATACATTTAAATTGAGTGCTTGGCTAAATGACTCACTAACCCGCACATTAAAGCAATGCACGCTTACTCTCCCATTGTTTCTTTGTCACCCATGTCTGTATGCCTGAATGTCTGTCTGTCTGAGGAACTCTTGGTTTACCTCTCACTAGAGCATTATAATCATGCGCTACACAAATTTGCATTAACACCTTAGCATGTAAATGTTTCATGTTATTGTATATTGCTTAGATTCTTTGTGTGTATTTTTCAATTGGAAATAAATAGTTTATTATTAGTATTATTATTATTATGTAATTATTTTACACCCAAAATGCTGTTTTCCATTGTTTTGTCTGGCACCTTTTGTTTCCAGGATCACATAAAATTATGCACGTACTGATTCTAACTATTCGCTGACTTTCGTATCATATTTTATGTGTACGTTGATTGTTTCAGTTTTATGCCAAAGACGCCAACAGTTCGTACACGACCGTCGAAACACGGGACCCCCTGATGCTGCGGGTCATAGGTCAACGACAAGAACTATCATTTTTCGATGTGAAACTTGCAAATAAGGCGTATTGTGAAGGTAAGGCCGTCATGCGTGTGACCATCAGTGATCCAATGTTGCATGGATATGTGTTGTTTGGACACACGTTTGTTTTCCATGTAATGCAAGAAACAGAAACAGCCACGCAACTGAAATTATAAAATGTAAGTTTAGTACAACTACTCGTGTTACAACAATATTAATGATAATAATAGTTATTATTATTATTATTAATATTATTACTTTCATCATTAGTGTTAATAATATCATCATCATCTTCGTCGTTGTCGTCACCATCACCATAACCACCATCATCGTCACCATCATCACCATCATCATCACCATCATCATCATCACCATCATCATCACCATCATCATCACCATAACCATCACCAGCATCATCACCATCATCATTATCACATATTACTATCATGTTCACCCTCATTATCATTAACATTATCATTACTATAAAAACAGCAACAAGTGTTGTGCACTCTTCGCTGTGTACGAAGAACAAAGCGTATGTGGAGACGGCCGTGAACTTGTGAATGTCATCTTGTGTCAGACGTGTGCAAGAACTCTGGCGTGCGACAGCAAGAGCCGTGTCAGCGGGACGGCTACCAGGACCCGCTCGACTGCCGCCGCTGTCGGTGTCCAGACGGCTTTGGGGGCCTCTACTGCGAGTCGGTCGAGACAGGTGTCAATGGTAAGGTCGGCTCTGGGGTTCTGTTTCGCTCTAAGTATCGCTAGTTCAATAAGTTATAGGCACTGAAGTCAGCTGAATTTGCTAGTCACATGTTCTCTATACATTTCACGCCGAGATACGGATACGTAAATTCTAACAGAATGGCCTCCACATTAGTGAACACGCCACTTGAAAGTTGTATACGTTATTTCAAAGAAGACATGCTTACGTTTTACATGCGATTTAATCTTGATATTTGTTAACATATATAACTTAATATGATAAGAAAAAATCCTGTTATTATACTGCAGTGTGTACATTTAGGAAAGAGTCGACACCCCCGCTGTTGAATGGCATGGTTGAAGACCGATAAATACACCTCCAACCTCCCACCTCCAACCAAATTTGAGACTTCACCTCCCACCAATTCCACCACCACCTACTTTTTGAGGCCAACCTCCCACCTCCCACCAATTTTTAGGACCAACCTTCTACTTCTGGCCACATATCACACTAGCGCAAAATGGGCAAGTTCACTGCTTCAAACTGATAGCTGAGATACGTTGGGAACAAAACATATAAAACTTAAACTGTCTCATTCACTCGCTCGCTCGCTCGACGCACGCACGCACGCACGCACGCACGCACACACACACACACACCACATTATCTATATTTCTCATTCACTCGCTCGCTCGCTCGCTCGCTCGACGCACGCACGCACGCACACACACACACACACCACATTATCTATATTTGTTCTATTTCCCCCTCCCTCTCTGTCTGCCTGTTTGCCTGTCTGCCTGTTTGCCTATCTCCCTTTTTGTTTGCTTGTCTGCCTGCATGCGTATCTCTCTGGCTGCCTGCCTGCCTGGCTGTCTGCCTCCCTTCCTGCCTGCCTGCCTGCCTGCCTGCCTGCCTGCCTGCCTGCCTGCCTGCATGCATGCATGCATGCCTGCCTGCCTGCATGCATGCCTGGCTGCCTGCCTCTGTCTATCTATCTGCCTCTTTCCATCTGTCTAAGTCACTAGTCGTTCAAACTGCACGAGTGCACTGATGACGCAACATATGGTAATACAACGACATATGGTAATACAACGACATATGGTAATATAACGACTTGCATATTTTCTTTGCAGCTTACTGCGGAGGAGTGCTAGATGCACGATACAATGGTACGATCTACTCGCCAGGTTACCCCGCCCCCGGATACCACCCGGGGGTGCAGTGCAGCTGGCTGATCAAGGTTGGTAATATAAACCTTCAAATCACATGAATGACATATCGATATATAGGTACAATTATCTCGTAGGTGGCACTGCGTGGGCTACGAAGACACTGACAACATATGGCCAGTCGACGTGTGTGGTCTGTTCCAGCTGATCGAATAAGTGCATTAAGTCACAAACCGTATTGGGGCAGTAATGATTTCTCGTACACCCACATATATACTTGCATGAGGGACGTATTCCGATGTCAGAACTAGGTTGATAGATATATTGTGTTTGTGTTTACTATGTGCATAGACATCAGACAGACCATGTCATAATTATTACATACTTAGACAACTTAAGCAATTAACCGTATGTCTTAGAAAGCCAATTTAACGCAAAGAAACATTATCATTATTATGTAGTCCACACAACTAAACAGATTATGTCGACCCGCCGACGCCACTTAGCACAAACGAACGCCATCGTTTCTTACACAGGCCCCGAGTGGCAGCCGCGTGTACCTCCAGTTCGTGTCTGACTTCGGCGTGGCTGGCCACGTCGACGTGTGCAAGGATTACGTCGAAGTGCGATATAACAGCAGTCTGGCGTTAACCGGAGCCAGGTAGGTCGTAGCGTCTGTCTTCCGCGGTTCCTAAGCTTCACGGGGAAGTTGGTGGTACGGGCTATGGGCTTGAAGGCGTCACTAGTGTGTCCCTGGTTCAACCCTAGTGGTTGCGTCACGTACGTTATGTAGTGTCATAACATGTACTCGCCAACTACATTTTTTTGTGACGAAATCCATGAACTTACAAGTCCTGCTGCTAGATATGTAGGATACACGGTAATTATGTCGTGGTTGCGTGGACTAGACGTTTTCTTTTGTTCCCTCCAGATTAAAAAGTATTAGTTATTTTCATAAACGCTATGAAGTCTAAAACAAATGTTGAATTTATTTTAATGAACACGGTATTGCGTAATGCGCGATTCGTGGTGTCAGCGGCAGTTCTCAAGACTCTGTCTTTTTACGCAGGTTCTGCTGCAGCGACCCGCCGCGCCACGCCATCGGGTCAGAGACGAACGAGATGCTCGTCTTGTTCCGGTCGTTCAACGACAGTCGAGTCTGCGACGACACAAAATATCCGTGGAAGTGCAAGATTATCTCCAAGGGTTTCAAGGCCATCTTTTATATGGGTAAGCTGGGTTTGTTAGATATGTTTGTATTGGTCAAAGATAATGACACCTTTTATAGTATTTGTCACGCTACATGCCGATTTGATAATTTATTGAGACTGTCCAGCTATATCGCCACAGCGTGTCTACTCCAGTCAACAACACAGCGAACTTAGACTTGATGCGGTGGTGGCCTTTGGATATGTTGCGCTATATTTGTTTTTCTTAACAAAGGTATCCAGTTGTTTGTATACAATCACTGTTCCAGTCTGGTGGATTCCAACGAATAGCACAAATAGAATGTTTCCTCAAACTGTAACACGCCAACAAATGGCTAAGATTGTGTGTATTATCTGTCGTGGCATTATTTTGTTTTTATTACTTTAGTGCAAAATAATTAGCCAATGCAACTGTGTACTCTATAGTTTGTTTATGCATCTCTCAATCGTTCGCACATTTGTTCATTGACAAGTTAAGGGGTCATCTAAAAAATCGGTGTATGACTACACTACATTTCTACTTGAACTATATGTAATTTAACCTTAGTTCCACCTCCCCGAAAGAAACTTTGAAGAACATCGATTTATGTGTAACGTCGGAAATTTGGTATTCGCCAGGGAGACCTGCAGCTGTTATAACGCGACCCTAGCTGCGTGTGCTAAAAAATCAGCAGCCTTATGAACTGTGGTCGAAAAATAATTGTGGAATAATAAATCGATGTACGGCGATATACGAAATATCTTTTAATCCCCTCCCCAGTGAAACCAATTTCGTGTAGTGTCATGTATACGTTGACGGTTTGATACCACCACTTGTGTTGTGGTATTACCCACAGCATTACGTGTACGAAACATTCTTTTATTCATTCAAAATGGTTTATCATTGCAATCGTGATACAGGAATACACAGACAAAATAAAACACACTAAAAATCACAAGGAGGGTTTAGAGGTATATGCTGTGAATGTTCCCTCCTCAGTACATATGCGTGTGCGTGTGCGCGTGCGCGTGCGCGTGCGTGTGTGTATGCTGCAGTTTGAAATCCGTTAAGTATTAACATAGCTCGGCGTGTGCTGTATTTATGAATTTCATAATTTCTCTGAGACATACTTACATGACTGAAGGCAAGAAACCTTAAACATAAATAGAGAAAAATAATGTATTCGTATACTTTGCGTACCGACTTTATCACAATGAAGTAACGATCCTCTTCTAATCACAACTATTGAGATTTACTTACTCAAAGTTTGGGCTACCGTCCGTAACCTTCATCAGGAACTCAATTCTGGGACGACTAGTTATCGCCAGTTGAGTAAGTAAATCGCAGTAGTTGTGATTAGAAGGAAATCGTTACTTCATAACTGTCTACCAACCTGGTGAACATTATCACGATTACATGACAACTTGGCGTATTAATAGAGTCGTGTGGTGGCTGCGGGCGCTACCGCAGCGGCCACCAGCCCGCCTGTTCTCGACGTGTGGCCTACGTCTGTGCTCAGTCGTGGCAAGAGAAGGTGAAGATGGACTGTCCGGAGTGGTGGTACACCGGCAGCTGCGGCGTCAGGTCAGCATATTTAATGCATCCAGGAAGTAATCTACATACATTGCCAGTAATGTGTGCCCTTCAGTGTGGCGCACATTTAAAATACGAACTATGATTACTATATATACTTACTAACAATATTAGACAGGAATCGTATGAAAAACAGTTGCATGCAAAATTATAAGTATAATATATCGACAAAGTTCTAAAACTGTAGCACAAATTTAAATGTGCATAAAATGGCATAGCCGGTGTAGTCTCAATTATGCCGACTCCCCGAGGTGGCGCCACCGTCCGCGATCCACCTGTTACCAATATCGTGACACTGTATGTCTTGTATTCATCATCATGTGTTATTTTGGTTGTATATTCTTGTCGAACAGAAATTAAGTAATTAATAATTATTAATTAATTATGTACCTACCTAAAATACCACTTCATTTTAACTTAGTTTAGTGTAGTTTCACCGAAGATCGTGATCTTTCCCTTACGATGTTACTAGAAGGTGAACGTGATGCTGTGGTTTTGAAAGAAACCACATTATTAATTAATTTTATTTCGCGATAAACATGTCCCTGAATGTCCGTTTGTTTTAGACATATTCACAGGGTCCGGTACGTAACATGTCACAAGGACCAGCCGTATTGTTGTGACGGCTTTACGCTTCAAGCGCGGTTTTGTGTTGGTAAGTCGACATTGTGTTGGTAAATCGACGTTGTGTTGGTAAGTCAGTGTTGTGTTGGTAAATCGACGTTGTGTTGGTAAGTCAGTGTTGTGTTGGTAAGTCGACTTTGTGTTGGTATGATATGCGTTAAAATTGCACTTCGACTTACGTCAACTTCGTGCTGTAGAATCATCCAGTTTCAACAGCCGCCGTGTATGTGTGTGTGTGCGTGTGTACGTGCGTGCGTGCGTGCGTGTCAGTGTGCGTGTGTGCATGTGTCGGTTTGTGCGTGTGCGCGTGTGTGCTAATGTGCAAGTGTGCACGTGTGAACATGTACATTTATGCATGTGTGCATGTGTTTGCGGCGTATGCATGTGTGTGTGTTCATGCGTGCGTGCATATGCGGGTGTCTAGCACCAATGACAAAAGCGAAGGCAACCGCCACCGAGGGCGAATGAGGAAGATGAACTTCAAACTGAATACTTGAATATTGGTCCACCAACCTCTATAATATTGCTCTCTATGGATTGGTCAATATTCAAATGTATGATGACAACGCAGCCGTTATTAAAATACTCGTGGTAACAATTGTTGTTCATAATTTAGGTAGAGTCTACAACCCCTCAATTTATCCCTACCTCTGAACTTTCTATTCTCTTCCAGCGTCAGGAAGAGAATTTCAGGCGGTGAAGCGTGACTCCCATGCATCGAACCGGAAGCGTATTGGAAACGACAAGAGCACCCCCTACTGGCGGTCCCCGAGTCCGTCTCCCGGCTATCGCGTCTTCTCTTCCACGGTGGCAGCCAGCGTCCCCTTGTGGCTGCCGTGGAGTGAGTGGAGCAACTGCTCTCGACGCTGCGGTGGCGACATCGTGCGGAGGATACGGAGATGTGCCCGGCCAGGCAGTTGTGGGTGAGCGAACGACACACGGGAAGCAGCGTGTTAATTCATTTGTTTCAAAACCATCTTAGCGCTTGCACAGTGTCATAAGTAACAGCGGGGTTCTCAGTTGTAACCACGACAGGTAAGAATTGGAACGGCGTGGTGATGTGTGTAACGCCTCGAGGGAGCAAGGCCCAAAACGCTTTTGTACGCCGTTATCAGAGAAAGACAAATTATTGAAATCAGAAAATAGTCTTCAATATTTAGTTTGTGGTGTTTATTCAATCAGCAGTGTTATGATGTCGTACTAATATATTATAATTTATTAATAATCAAGTGACTTGCATGTGAACATCACTAAAATTATTTCGTCAAGAACGTTTGGTTCCGTGGGAAATGGAGGTTGTTCGAAATTGTTCAAACGTCCATCGATGTTTGGTTTCTTATGATAGTGTTGAGATATTTCATTAAATAAAACTGATAATTATTGCTGTGTTGCCATAGTTGCGCGATTGTTTTTTTAATGAATAATGTATATATTATAATAAACTGCTTAGTCAGTTCCAAAGAATTTCTAGTTTCATTAATATTACATTGAAATGCCGTAGAAAACTCTGCAGGGATCACAACCGGACCAAATGCGCCATAGGTCATTTCGAGTAACCTACATTGTTATATATTCCACTATATCACCGGAGTGTGCCATTAACTGTATTGTATATAACGATGTACTACTCTTGCAGGAAGCGAAACCTTCACATTGATCTCCGGTCATGTGCATCAAAACCTTGCTACACAAAGTGCCGCATAACAAAGAAGATCCTGTGCGACCTGTGGACGACCTGCACGAGGTAGGAGTGCCAGGGCAAGTGTAGGTCCACACAGTCGCTACGCTTCCGTTGATGGACTGCATTTATAATGTAGACTCAGTGAGTCCATTACCCGTATATGTATATGTGTGTGTGTGTGCGTGCGTGTGCGTATGCGGTGAGGTGGGGTGCGGTGCCGTACGGTGCGGTGCGCTGCGGTGCCGTGCGGTGCTGTGCGGTGCGGTGCGGTGCGGTGCGGTGCGGTGTTGTGTAGCGTGTGCATGATATACATTCAAGTCATCGTGTTAACAGTGTTTCTGATGCTGTTTCCAGAACGGTGTATGAGCTGTGTAAGCCATACTGTCACATCGGCTTTGCCCTGAAAGACGACCGCTACTGCGTCGCGTCTGCCGGCTAAGATGGTCCAGTGTCACTGGTTCGCTCTTACGATGCAGCCGCTTAGCAGACAATGCTGCACCGCGGTGTGCCACACGACCCTTGCAATGGGTGGGTCTGTGTTGACGTGTGCTGTCGACCCAAGTCTACCGCAATGTGGTTAACAGAACTAAACACTGCACATATTGGCAAGGCGGGGTTAACCTGGTAAAGAAAAGTCATGTAGACGCTTATCACCGTCGTTGTAAACACATACAGACACCATACGCACATATTCAAGAAACCCGAAGTCTGCCTGATTCCACGTCCATTGCTGGACTTCAAGACCGACCTGCTATTGATAGAGCTTCTAAAGAAAGTTGGCTTCGTTATTTCCTCATGAATATTAGTTGTTGTTGATTTGTGACTGTTCGCAATTATCCATGATATGTCCAGCGTCTAGACGTGAACACGAGTTACTGCTATAGTAAATATTTAAATAGGATTGTGTTTTATGGGCAAATACCGCCTTAGATGACATATTATATTTGTGACCCGACTCTACAATTTAACTGAACAGTTAAAACTGTTCTCGGACAGCGTCAATGTCTCGTGAGAGTACAGCGGGAGGGAGCACGACACGATCTAGGAGGCGGTGGACAACAGACGCCGTCTTTAGCCGAAAAATCGATATTGCTATATGCGTGTCTGCATTTGGTAATAAGTCTTCAAGGATGCGTACAAAAGTCGTTAATTAATTAGAGTGTAATTAATCTAGCAATACCATGGAACAAATTAAATTAGTACATTCGGCGGTTGTCGGCATCGTACTGCAGAGACGTGTGACTGGTAACTCCCGCGAAAGATGACATAGGTTGAGAACAGCCTGAATTGGGCACGCAGTGACTTGTTTGAGGCCGTGCGACTGAGCAACATTGGGCTGTTTGTCTGAGTGTCGTCAGAGCATTCGTAATGTTAGTAGCCTAACGATACACCTTCACATCTACGACTGCGTACGTGCATGTGTGCCACGTGCGTCAACGAACTGACGGTTCTTTAAGAATGGGGACCTTGGAACTTCAGTGAAGGTACAAGCAGAATACGAACTTGATTGGCAGTGCACAGAAACATTGAAACGTATGGACCAATACCACGGTCGATGTGTTATAAAGATGCGTCGTTCAGGCGTTCAATTCGACATGCTATGATGCTTCCAGGATGTTTATGCTTCACATGAGATTGATGTTAAATAGTTCCATTGATGTGGAGTAATATACATGGGCAGCACATCTTGGGCATGGTAGATTAGTATTTATTGTTGGCATCGGTAAAATAGTTGGACAGATCGTTAGTGATCTCTTCTCAAGACTAGAAATACCCAAGTAACCTAAATACTGATACAACAAACGATTTTACGGCAGCGGCGCACGCTGACTGTACCGAAAAGAGCCATAACAGAAACTTGTCTCAAATGTCGCACTACAGGCCTATTTGTATCAATGTGCACAATTCGGCCATTGTCTTTTATCAATGTAACTGCACAAAACGGTGCTACTTCGAGAGAATTCGTGTTTAAAGACAGGCAAGTCAGAATAGGACACTGATTTGAGTTGGAGAACGTTCGCTGATTCTCTATCATTAGTGAACAACACAAATTGTTCGAGTTCTTTGCCCCAGTCGAGGGTTAGATTAGACATAAAAATCTGCTATATTGCCAATAAGCAATTTCTTCAAGGGGGATTGACTATTGTCAGTCGGGGATTTGATCGATCCCCCGTGTATCCGCCACTGCTATTAATAATATTCATATGTCGATGTAATAAATGTGCAAATATTGTTCTAGATAGCGCCTGTATAAAAAGCAAATTCACTTACATGTGGCATCGGTTTGTGTGATTAGTAACCCAGGGCAAAATTGACTAATATGTATTGCCATTACAGATCAGTATCAACATGATTCAACACGCTCAAAAGTGGTAGTCTCACTTGAAATACATTCCATTAAATAAGTAAAGAGCCCATCCTCTGAATGGATCTCTTTATTTAGATTATGACATTCCACATATATATATATATATATATATATATATATATATATATATATATATATATATATATATATATATATATATATATATATATATATATATTAATGTTGACAATATGACATTCCATATATATTAAGTTTGACAAATGAAAATGACATTCCGTGTATGTTAATGTTCATGATCAGTTATGTGAAAGATTGCATGTGTAACCAACATTGTATCGTAATTTAATAAAGTAAGAAATATGTCGCTTCTAAGTGTAAGTATGTGTGTTTGCGACGCTATACACTAGAGGTCATGTACACAGTACGTAATCAATGAGGGAGAGGGGTATCATTAATCACTTACTGTCTGCTCGCTGGGGTCGGGCGAGTAAAGACAACCCTGCGACCGTGGCGCTAAATTGGCGAGACTCATTCAACTAAATGCCATTGCGGGGAACTCCAGACAATGTCCTCCCCTGCTGCTGACATGCGCCAGAAAAAGGCAACACTCTGTGTGAAGGACACGGAAGGAAAAGTATGGGCCGATGTCGATGAAGTCCAAATAGAGGAGGAGAATAACACCAAGCTTGGTGAGATCCAAGATTGAATATGTCTCTTCTGTGTGAATAGCAGCCTCCGAAAAATCGTTAGGCAGATTTGATGCCATCCGGACTCGAGCTGTCAAACTTATAGCTATGCCAGAGGCTTCTTTGGTGGCCTTCTTTGTGTTGTGTGTTGTACTCCTTGGTTGCCTTCTTTGTGTTGTGTGTTGTACTCCTTTGTGACCTTGGCTTTGGCCAAGAATTGGACGGTTCCCACTTGTAACAACGTTTGGCAGATTCGGATTGGCCATCTTGATTGCGAGGAGAGACGTCAAAGTTCCATCCAGGAAGAGACTGCCTCTGAAGTCCGTCCATCCGTCTACTTGACAAAGGCGTACGCGATGAGGAAATGGACAGATACCTTACGGAAGCGCTGACTGGCTGTCTTTATACAGAATGACCAATTAGCATGCGGGTTCTATATTCTGCTAGGTTGGCTTTCCGGCCCGACCCCACTTCTGGTGGCAAAGCTTTCGGAAAGCTTCCAGGATCGAAAACATATGTTTTATAGCGTGCAATAAAACATACATTTCACATGGCGCTAATGCGTGAGATAGTAAGCCATGGGCGTGAGAGTGTAACATTAGATAGAAATGCGTGAGATTCATGCCGAATGCGTGAGAGCTGGCACTTCTGACGGTTTGAGATGCACATTTAGTTTCTTACGAGCGAAGTTAACGAAGTTTGTTGGCATTGCCGAACTCTCGGTGATTGACGGTGACTCGTCGTCTGTTGCTGGCGAGGAACGCACGTTCTGCTTTCGCGCGGCAATGGTCGCGGCGGAACTGTGGAGGTTCACTCCCGTAATGATGATGTTCTTTTTTTCATAGTTTGACCAAGTTCGCTAACCTGAGCTTCAAGTTTGTTAATGCGATCGTATTTTGCTTTGATGATGCCAAAGAGCTGGGAGATGCGTTTGTCTGAGGTTTTGTTTCGGTTTTTATTTCTCAAAGGTTTCGCACAAGAAATTATGAGATCGTCTGATTTCCACTATCTTTGACTTGTCAGTGGTACTGGAGTGCGTTTTCCCGCTTTCGGCATGTTTGACGTTATTGTGTTTGCGCGACTTTGTGGATTGCCTGTGGCTAATTGTCAGTGCATGCCACTTAGCTTTGTTTTGCACACAGCTGCAACCAATGTCATGGCTCACTTTCGTTGCTATTGTTCGTCGTCGGAGCGCTCAGGTGAATCTCAAGATTTCGGGTCAGCGGGGATGAATTTTCCCGCGCTATACTTTACAGATGGGCGATATTCCCAGTAAAGTAACACAGCATTTGACGTAAAGAAACGTTTTTGGCACGTGTTTGGCGGTAGAATTCGCGAATTTCTTCCTTGACGTGACGGTCCACTCACTCGTTCTAGCCGAGATCAATTGTCATTTCGATGGCACACGTAAAACCCGAAGAAATCACAATTTATTGCGGAGCTCGAAACAACCACGTCAAATACACACTACATGTTGGCATATCTACAACATACTAAATACACTGCTATCTTGTACCGATATGTCAGCAGAGCTGTTAAAGTATTCAACATGTTTACTACAGTTATAGTAGATTATCTTATACTAAATGCGTAAAAAAATTTCCTCTTCAGAACTTTGGTTAAACGCATGTAAAATCCTTTGTTATTTCCTAATTTTCCAGTATGCGATGGTTGGAAGTAAAATATATACTTAATGGTCGTACAACAGTATAATATAATTGTTTTTGATATTACAGTTGGAACTAAATAACCTTTTATCATCTTCTTCATATCAACCATAGCCAGTAGGGCCGTTAACAACATATTTTATAGTTAAGTTATAGTTGATTATGTTTTCTACATATTTTAAGATTATGCCAGTTTACTGACATAGCCAAAACCTATGCAGGGGCATCGAACATCTGAATGCTTTTGGTGTTGTTCTGGAGAGGACATTCCATGTAGCACATATAAATTAGCAAGAGCACCTAGAACCATGTTTAAACATAATATAACATATCTGAAAGCTTGCTGACTTTGGTAGTGGAATAACATATATTAATGTGTACTAACCACAGGTGTATTACTATATGGCATTGGGATGTTGGTCTACATGTTTTAACGGAAAACGAACGCACCAGTTTATGATGGCCACATTTTTGTAGACCTAGATACTACGACTAAATTGGCTTTATTGTTTGGACTTAGGATGTCTAAGACATTTATATCTACATTTTTAATAAGTATTATCGGTTGATGGACAATTTAACAAAATTGGATGTTTCTGGATAACCTGCTTCATAGTATTGCAGTGCAGGTTTGAATACTAACATAAATTGGTTGTTTCTGGATAACCTGCTTCATAGTATTGCAGTGCAGGTTTGAATACTAACATAAATTGGTTGTTTCTGGATAACCTGCTTCATAGTATTGCAGTGCAGGTTTGAATACTAACATAAATTGGATGTTTCTGGATAACCTGCTTCATAGTATTGCAGTGCAGATTTGAATACTAACATAAATTGAAGTGGGGCAAAGAAATGTGTTAAAAACAGTAATCAATGCAGATTGTCCTTTACAAATAGTTGATGTATCTTCGTGAAATGTTGCCTTCACGTTGATGGAAAGTGCATTTTGGTAAAACTGTACCCTTTACGTGACAACGACCTTAGACAAGGAAGTCAGTTATACACACTGCCTGCTATGAATCTATCACGCGCCCGACCTGGAAGCAGTTACGGCGTGTAAGCGAGCATACGTGGGCTAGATATAGAGAACACCAATCTGTGGATCCACGACATGTTACAAATTTAGTCACTGTGTAGGACATTTTACTTCCTCTGGCATAGACACAATATGGAAGAGACCAACAGCTTTTAGTGTCTCTTCCGAAAGACACAGGCAAAGTAGGGTGAAGATTCGAATCACCGTCCTCTCGATAGATAGGCGGGCGCTCTAACCATAAGACCACTGCTCCCCACTTTCTAGTAACCACAACACATATACAGAAAAGTGAGTTAATAGAACGTCGCCGGGTGCTTGAAGCCACTAGAACAAGAACATACGTTGACTCAATCGATTGTGACGTCACAGACTTACCAGTGAGAACGGAAATATTATTACGTCATTTCCGTGTGGCCGCTTTTGAGTAGTTTCTTAAAACGTCACCCAATGGCGGCGCCAGGGTACTCAGTGGTGATGCTGCTCGTCTCATTCAGTCGTAAGTCTAATACTGTACGATTTGGTGAGGTGTAGATCAGGTACATATTTAACTAAACAGAAACATAGTGACATACATAATTAATTACAATAGACTCTCAGTACATGGAACATATTCAACCGAACTGTTCCACGTGTCAGATGTTCCTCAGGATCTTGCCTCCATGGGTACATAGCGTAGTACAGGCCAGAACGGGCAGTATGGAGACTGTTTGACGAATTGAAGCCGACCAAATATTCTAAGGTAAATCAGGAAATTCTAACACATTATAACCCAAATTACAAACCTTTATTAGTTACATTGACGATGGTATGTATATATATATATATATATATATATATATATATATATATATATATATATATATATATATATATATATATATATATATATATATATATATATATATATATATATATATATATATATATATATATATATATATATATATATATATATATATATATATATATATATATATATATATATATATATATAATCCTCTTGCTGCCGTTCGAAACTTTGACAATTATGTTCACTCAACGTGGCTTCAGTTCACTCTGCTGTATAAATGAGTACCTGACTACAGACAGAGGTGGACATGTGAACGGAATAGTCTTCGCGTAGTAATTGCAGTGTGGCTGTATGCTTCCCAGAGAAGTTGAGTTGGCGTTGGAGTTAACAGTTCTGTTAGAGGGTGAAGTGTGAAGGAATGGATATCGCAATGTGTAATAACGTACCTTTACCATTTTTAAGCATAGGTAAAGTATGTTTAGGGTTTTTAGCGTGGTTAACAACAGCAGTCTATACTTTAGTGCTATGCCGAGGAACGGATGCTATCGTCTCACGACATCCATCATTCCGTCGCCAACGCGGAAGAATACACGAAGGCCATACCATAGACAGCCTGTTATTACGTCACAAACGTCAAGGTAACATTGGTCTCAACATCACTCAGAAAAACGCCACATGCACGCACACGCACCCCCCCCCCACACACACACACAAACACACCCACACACACCCACACATACCCAAACACACACACACACACACACACACACACACACACACACACACACACACACACACACACACACACTTGAAAAAAAGTACAAATAATAAGAAATCCCAATAATCACAAATGTACAGCATCAAAGCAATAGTACCTCGACCATTACATTGTTCTGTCATTTTACAACATGTTCATGTGCGGTGCATAGACAAGCAATCAGCGTATTCTTTTTAGGCTTATTTCTTATTTCTGCAACAGGAACGGGACCATCATGCAAATTTTCCTGCATCGGATACGCTGACGGCAACTATCAGTCTTGTCTCGACTGTAACGTGTACGTGAGCTGTAATGACGGAGTTCTAGTAGACAACCGACCTTGCAATCCTGGGCTGGTGTGGAATGACAACGCGGTTAGATGTATGGCAACAAGTAATACTTGCACGGGTGAGTGACAACTTTTGGCGACGGAATTTCACGACGACTTAACTTCTTTTTCTCCAACTGTATCTTCTTGCGATGAAGTTAACAGAGTTGACTGAGCCGCGGCAGTGGCTCATGAGAGATGGAAACCACAGCAGGTTGGACACAGTGGGGTGAACGAAATGGCCCAAGTTACGAAACGGCTGCAGGTGAATTCCAAACCCGGTCCACGCGGCCGATAGGCCAACGTTCATAACATTTACGATTTAACGAAATGTTATGAGCTAACATCTTTTATGATTGAACATTGTATTAATGTATACATTCATTATGGATTGTGGACATATCCGGAGTGTTTTTGTAATATTATTAATTTATTATTATTATTTGTAATACTATTATTATATGATATATAATATAAACGTATATCAGTTATTTATGAAACACATTAAAATACTTTACCTCAAGAAAACCAAAGGATGGAAACAAATAAAGAAGAAAACATACAGTATTCAAATGATATCACTTTGATAACAACATCAAAGGAAGAACATTCCGTACTGAGCAATGTGAGATGATCGAGTCTGTTCTGGTTCGGTGTGGATCGATGTTCATTGTAGATCAGTTTCAGAACTCAGAATTAAGAGGACACTAAGTAAAATTAGTGAAGGACCAGTGTAGATTTCATATCAGAAAGTAGGGGAGACCGGGGCATTTCTCACATCATGATAGAGAATACTACTTTGATGAGGTAGTCCTATAGAAGTGTCTTTTCATAGTGAGTGAAAACCTGGGGGCTGTTGTACTTTGGTGAATACGTCATCGAGTCTTTTTTACCAGCATCTCGTGTCTTTTCCACACATAGACGTAGAGTTGAGAACTTGATATCATATGTTTTGCAAACGTTTTGAATACTTTTTCCTTCATCAATCACCTTTTGAACAGCCTCTTTCATTTTCTCATTGTCGGTGTTCCCAATTTTTCGTTTTGCTTTTTTTCTGTTGCGTACCATTCTGTGTGGTCACTGAAGTAATATATAAAGCATTGTCCATTAATAGGGTAGATGTGTTTTTTAACAAGATTGCCATCTCGAACAACAAGTTCCAGATGGCAAGTGGACAAGGAAGCCATTGGCTTATCGAGAGTCCAACAATTGTCTCATCTATGTGTAGCCCGCCCTTATCAGATATCTGTCAATTCTATTTTTAAACATATTCACACTACTAGCATCAACACAATCATTTGGCAGTTTGTTCCATTCATTTATCACCCTCTGTGAGAAAGAGTACTTTCTCATGTCCAACATACACTGCTCCTTAACTAATGCTGCTTTGTGTCCTCTGGTTCTACTGCCTTCTTTAAATTTGAAGAACATATTCATATCAACATCTTCATAACCGTTCACTATTTTAAACACTTCTATTTGGTCTCCTCTTAGTCTCCTGGTCTCTAGTGTTGTTAAACCACATTGTAATAAGCGACTTTCGTAACTAAGGTCTCTTAATTTTGGAATCATTTTAGTTGCTCTTCGTTGTATTCTTTCTAGCTTAACTATGTCTTTTTTACGATATGGCCTCCATGCTTGAATACAATATTCCAAATGTGGTCTAACTATTGCTTTGTACAGAGGTACAATTAGATGTTTCTCCTTATAGGTGATAGTTCTCCTAATTAGCCATAGAATTTTATTTCCTTTCGAAGCAGCAATCCCACATTGCTCTGAAACTTTCATGTCAGCATTAAATGTTACTCCTAAATCCTTTTCTTGTGTGGTTCTACCTAGTACAGCATCCCCCATTTTATATTCCTCGTCCATATTTCCATGTCCTATGTGTATACATTTACACTTCCCAAAATTTAATAACATTTGCCATTTTTCTGACCATTTAACTAATTTTTCTAGATCATCCTGTAAACTTTCTTTATCTGTATAATTAGTAACCTTTCTGAATACTTTTGTGTCATCTGCAAATTTGAGTACTTTGCTAGATATGTCATCCTCCAAATCATTTATATATATATTAAAAACAGTACAGGGCCTAATACTGATCCCTGTTGTACCCCACTCAAAACTGATTTTCAATTTGAAATCTCACCATCTACTATTACTCTCTGTCTTCTGTGTGTAAGCCACTTTTCTATCCAGTTGATTACATCATTGCCTATACCATGGGCTTTTAGTTTAAGTAACAATCTTTGATGTGGCACTTTATCGAAAGCTTTCGGAAAATCTAAGTATACAACATCCACTGGTGACCCGTCATCTACCCACTTTGTAATTTCTTCTAAAAAAACATAAGAGATTGGTTAGACATGACCTTGCTTTTAGGAATCCATGTTGATATGTATTTATTAATTTATGTTTTACGAGGAATTCCACCATGTGGTCTCTAATTAATGTTTCGAGTAATTTACATACAACTGATGTTAAACTCACTGGTCTGTAATTTTCTGGCTTCTTCCTCGATCCCTTCTTAAATAGCGGCGTAATGTTTGCTTCTTTCCATTCTGAAGGAACTATTCCTTCTTCTAGTGACAAGTTAAATAAGTTTGCAAGTGGTGTACTAATTTGATCAACAATTTCCTTTAGCAGTTTTGGTGGTATCCCATCAACTCCAGGTGATTTATTATCTTTCATCTTCTTAATTTTCTTTGCTATCATTTCAGGAGTTACAAATAACTGCCCTAAATGTTCTGATTTATTGCCCTCAAATTTAGTCAATGGAACTGGAACTAAGCTGAAATACTCATTCAGGACCTCTGCCATTTGGAACCCATCTGAAATTATGTTTTCACTGTTGTTTTCCAGTGGTCCGACCTTTTCTCGAATTTTCTGTTTACTCCTTACATAAGCATAGAAACTCTTGCTGTCATTTTTTATATTACCTGCCAATTTTTTTTCAAAGGTTCTTTTAGATTTTCTAATTTCAGTTGTAGCTAGGTTAAGTGCCTCTTTGTAGTTTGTGTAGTCTTCTACATTTCCAGTGTGTTTATAGACCCTCCACAGCATCTGTTTGTGAGCAATTTTTCTAATAGCTTCTTTTGACAGGTGTTTCTTCCTGGATCTTTTCCCTTGTTTTCTTAATGGAATAAATTTCTCAATAATGCCCTCAATCTCATATTTTAAACAAGTCCAGCATTCTGTTGCTGTCTTGTTCTTCAGCAAGTTATTCGAATCTAATGTTTGCTAGATATGTTCTCATCACTTTATATTTGCCTTTGTTGAAATTCCTCCTCCATTGTTTTTTATATGTATTCCCTGTTTTTACTTTTATATTAAAATGGATTTGGTTATGGTCACTTGAACAAAAGGTTCGTGTATTTTAACATTGTCAACTAATTCATTTTGAGAAAACAAAATTAAATCTAACACATTCCCACCTCTGGTTGGTTCCAAGACATGTTGAGTAAGGAAACAATCCTGTGTTAGAAGTAGAAACTGATGGTCGTCACCTCCAGCACTATCTAATGATTCCCATTGTATATGGCCATGGTTAAAATCACCCATTATAACACATTCTCCCTTGCTCACCTCCCTTATCGCCTTTTGTAATTTTACATCTTCCTCTTGTCCTATGTTCGGACTACGATAAACTACTCCTATTGTTAATGTTGAGTTCCTGGTAACTATGTTACACCAAATTGCTTCCACACTATCTGCTTCACTTTTTAGTGTAATTTCATATGCTTGAATAGATTCTTTAATATACAAAATTACTCCACCTCCCCTTCTTTCTCGTCTATCCTTCCTAAACATTACATAGCCTGTCAGTGCTAACTCAGCATCTACTATATCTTCATTTGCCCATGATTCTGTGATGCCTATTACATGAGGATCAATATCTGCTACCATAATGTCTAACTCACTTTTTTTATTTACTATGCTCCGTGGCATTTAAGCATACACATTTAAGTTCATTGTCTGAAATTATTGGTGAACATTTCTTTGGATGTGTATTTGTAGTAGTACTCCTTTGAGTTTTCTCTGTCAGTTCCCCCTGCGCATCTAGTTTAAATAATTTATGGTACCTGTGCCCTCGTTGACAACTCTGGCAAACTCACATGCAAGAACTGCAGCGCCCTTCCCTTTCAGATTAAGTCCATCTCTCATGAAAAAGTCACCTCTTCCCACAAAGTTTAACCACATGCCTACGAAGCCTCCTCCCTCCTCCATACATACCTTCTGTACCTGTGTGTTGATCGCCATCCTCCTACAGTTCCTATATTCCTCACCCCTGCCTCCCATTATTGGTAATATCCTCGACAATACGATCTGCCCGACTCGTGCCTCTTTAAGTGTCTTGATCAACCTCCTGTACTTACCAACGATGGCTGACGTTCCCTCCTCCTCTGCATTGTTCGTTCCCATATGCACGAGAACAGCACCTCCCGTGCCACCACCCATGACCTGTCCTGCCTTCTCTGCTATATCCTGTACTTTTGCCCCTGGTAGGCATACTGTTATGTCATCTCCTCTATTTACAGTTTTATCCACTTTCCTAATGTTGGAATCCCCCATAAATACCCGGGCTTTCCTCACTTTCCCCTCTGATACTACGTCAGCAAAGCTCCTTTCCTGTTGCACACTACTAGTATGCCCCCTTTCTCTCATATCATCAACCTTTACTGTCTTACCACCTGGCAATCCCTCTCCACTCACCCGCTTACCTCTCTTTTGTTGCATTCTCTGCCTTCTGTCATCTTTCTTCTTCTTACCAGCTTTCTCCCTCACATTGCCACTGCTCTCCTTGTTCTCCTCGGTCTCATCACCTCTGCTCTCCTCGGTCTCACCACCTCTGCTCTCCTCGGTCTCACCACCTCTGCTCTCATCATTCTCACCACCTCTGCTCACTTCTGTCATCATCAAAATCATATGCCTTAGCTCAATCACCTGCTCCTGCAGATATTTCACTGTCGTACACCCCCTACACACGAAATGAAAATCCGCCTGCACCTCCGCCCACGAATTTACACACCCGGACTTTGCAAAGTCTATCCAGCTGTCGCAGCTAGAACATATCAAATTACGTTTCGTCTTTACTTGGCGTTTGAACGGCGCCATGTTAGAAATTAAATTTGTATTTGTTTATAATCAATTTATACTAGGTAGTCTTCACAAAGACTGTTTTTGTGTTGTAATACACACTTTATAGTATTTTACTTATGTCTTAATTTAATTTACAGCTACTGCCTTGCAACTTACTTTCTATGTAACAGCTGACTAACAAAACGTAATATCGCTCGCGCTAACGAAATTTCAGTGACCTTATTTAAATAACACTGAATTACTACCTACGGCTAACTTTTAACAATAAATGTTGCTAAAACAAAATATTCAGGTTTTCAATAGTTAATATGTACTAAATTATTTACAATAATATTATGTCACGTATTTTTTCCCCACTCAACTGAAAACAACAACCCTTAATTATCGCTCGCGCTACCGAGTCCTCGGAGACCTACGATATAAACTACCCTAAATTAATCCTATAGCTAAATTTTAACAGCGACTATTGCCTAAACAAGGACTCTTGTAAGTTTATGTTTAATATACACGCAATAATAATACTTATCCGATCAATATTCCACGCTTTAGACAAATATAAAAATCCACCAAATTCAATACCGTGTTCTCCTCAAGATTTCCCAAGATGGCGACTTGCGTATAAACATATGTGACGTTGCAGGGCACACCCGGGCGTCAGTTGGAAACATCACATATTCATATTTCAGCATTTCTTTAAAGTGTATTCATTTATGAATAATATAAAAAAAAATTAATCAACTCAAACAGTTTTGATTACATGTATATTTGAAATTATATTTTGACAAGGAATAAACCAAACTAAATCTACATGAAAACGATACAATACATTAGTGTCACGGAATTGAGCGATACATAACGTTAGGACATGTAACTATAGAAAATACACTGATTTATGAGCTTGGTGTACTGCGGCAGTCATAGTTTCTCTTAAAACTACCTGATGGGGCATGTCAATGCGCATAGCAACAGTACGTAGGCATTGTTTACA
The DNA here is from genome assembly GCA_033239005.1 of Lamellibrachia satsuma. NCBI lineage: Eukaryota > Metazoa > Annelida > Polychaeta > Sabellida > Siboglinidae > Lamellibrachia > Lamellibrachia satsuma. Next base: position 1,899,010 of record BSQZ01000056.1, read on the forward strand.
CAAAAGAGTGCCACATTACAAGGCCTAGTTTTGACAGTATATGATCATAAAATATACAAATAAACTTAATGGAAACATTTAGGTCGTAAAAGTTTGTGAGAATATTACACGGTAATTAAACTACAATAAAGCTGGTTTAAGTGAAATCGTGGTTTTGATGTTTTTAGCTCATTTATTCTCTATTGCAGCATTCATGCGAAATTGTCGTCTCCTACTTATATCTGGGCGTCCTGTGCAGCATCACAAGATTCTTTGGAATAAAATAATTACATTGAGGAAACAACAATGATTTTAATAAAAATGCAAGTCCTGAACGTTTGCCGGGGCACAGTGAATCACTTGCCAAATTGAGCCACTGTACCCCGATTCACTGTATCCCGAATGTACTCAATACACACACGTGACATTTTTCTACAAATGGTCGTCTGCAGCAGAAAGAGCACATGTTCGCTAACTTCATGAAACATCCCTCTACACGTGCTTGGTTTCTTATTCCTGGAAGATCCATACTAAATCACAAACACAATAGACTCGTGAAATTTTACTTTTGATAGCGAAAAAGCCAATGGCTTCCTTGTGTCATGGCTTCCTTGTGTCATGGTCATTGTCTAACAGAAAATTTTTTAATGTTTTGTCAAATTGTAATTACATATACACAATCATGTGTATATCTTATCAGCTGGTACATACCTGCATGTCATACCTAGATTGTCGACAAATGCACAAACTTTACCAATTGATATATTCTGTCATTGCCTACCGCTGAAATTATGTTATAAATAGCACTCACATTAATTATTAATACATACAAGTCCTCGGCGCCTTTCCACAATGAACATGGTTAACACCATATTCATATATTTTCTTTTTATGCTATGCCATTCTTGACATTGTAATACTTATATCAAATTTAGTAGAATTGTGAAACTTAAACCATTTTACATGGTAACTATTGCACTAACAAGTTTTAATTATCATTGTATCTTAGTTTTGTTTTACCCACCAACTTACTCATCGGCTCGCACCAAGCAGAGTGTAGCATTAGCACATACAAAGGGTAATTATAACAAACCTACCTTCATTTATTTGCTAAACATTTCACACACGTTTAGTGACTTAGCTACCTTAATATTGTATTGTTTTCAATTTCAATGACTTTTGATGAAGTATTTATCTCCTGCTTAGGGGTATCCAAGACAATTGTTTAAATAATCTTCTTGATACAAACGAAAATAATGCTGAAAATAAGGAACCCCAATTGATACGGCGTTCATTATGATATCGATAAGTTTCACTTGTTAGCAAACAGTAATACAGATAAATTTAGTATCCTAAGTTCAAATATACAATCCATAAATGCTAAATTCAATGAACTTGAAATATTTGTTGAGCTCCTCAATACTATAAACTTTAAATATAGCATTATATCTTTACAAGAGACATGGAAATTATAATTTATCTTAATTCAGTTTACAGGGATACGAATTAATAGCTCAAGGGAAAAACTGCAGTAAGAAAGGTGGGTTAATAATATATGTAGATAAACAATATAATTATGCAGTAAAAAAATATTATCAATATGTACGAAAATTGGGAGGGGTTTATAATACAAATAACTGGAAGCAACTTATCAAAGACTATTACTATTGGCAACATATACAGATCACCAAGATCGTGTAATGAGAATATAAAAAATGTCATCGATGAATTTTCAGCGACTTTATCTACACTGGAAAATAAAAGTAATCTCATTATCACAGGGGACTTCAACATTAATTTACTCAAAATTAACGGAAATAGAATATACAGTGATTTTTTTTATACTATGACATCATACAGTCTCTATTATAAAATTACATTTCCAACTCGCTTCACTAGAACCAATGGAACATTGATAGACAACGTTTTTCTATAAAGTAAATAAATTTGTATTAGACAAAACATCAGGGATCTTCACTAAAGCTCTTTCTGATCATCAACGATACTTCCTAGTCATGGAAATCAATATAAAAACTAAACTTTCTCTTAAATTCATAAGAGTAAATTTACAAAATCAAGTAGCAATGCATAATGTAAACAAATTAACTAAACTCTGAAGAAATCTACAAAAAACTAAATAAATGTCCTAAGGCTGATCCCAATTTGAATTACAACATAATATATGAAGCGTATGTCAATCAAAATCATGAAATTCAATAAATATTTAACAAGATTTAACAAGTGATTTAACAAGATTTGCCATCCAAGCCAAAGGCCCAGATGGCAAGTGGACAAGGAAGCCATTGGCTTATCGAGAGTCCAACAATGTTCTACGTGTAACCCGCCCTCCTGAGATATGTCTCAACCGTGTTTTTAAACATATTCACACGGCTAGCAGTTATACAATCCATATACAATTTGTTCCATTCATTTATTGTCCTCTGTGAGAACGAGTACTTCCTGATATCCAATCTACACTGATCCTTTTCTACTAAATTTACCTCATGTCCTCTAGTTCTGTTATCTTTCTTGAATGAGAAAAACATATTTCTATCAATATTTTCATACCCATTCAATATCTTATACACTTCAATCTGATCTCCTCTTAACTTCCTTGTCTCTAGATTTGTTAAACCATTTAGTACAAGAGGAAGAGGTAAAATTACAAAAGGCGATAAGGGAGGTGAGCAAGGGGGAATGTGTTATAATGGGTGATTTTAACCATGGCCATATACAATGGGAATCATTAGAGAGTGCTGCAGGTGACGACCATCAGTTTCTACTTATAACACAGGATTGTTTCTTTACACAACATGTCTTGGAACCAACCAGAGGTGAGAATGTGTTAGATTTAATTTTGTCTTCTCAAAATGAATTACTTGACAATGTTAAAATACACGAACCTTTAGGTTCAAGTGATCATAACCAAATCCAATTTAATATAAAAGTAATAACAGGGAATGCATATAAAAAACAATGGAAGAGGAACTTCAACAAAGGTAAATATAAAGAGATGAGAACATATCTAGCAAATATAGATTGGAATAACTTGCTGAAGAACAAGACAGCAACAGAATGCTGGACTTGTTTAAAATATGAGATTGAGGGCATTATTGAGAAATTTGTTCCATTAAGAAAACAAGGAAAAAGGTCCAGGAAGAAACATCTGTCAAAAGAGGCTATTAGAAAAATTGCTCACAAACAGATGCTGTGGGGGTATATATACACACTGGAAATGTAGAAGACTACACAAACTGCAAAGAGGCACTTAACCTAGTTACAACTGAAATAAAAAAAATCTAAAAGAACCTTTGAAAAAAATTGGCAGGTAATATAAAAAATTACAGCAAGAGTTTCTATGCTTGTGTATGGAGTAAACAGTTCGAGACAAGGTCGGACCACTCGAAAACAACAGGGGAAACATAATTTCAGAAGAGTTTCAAATGGCAGAGGTCCTGAATGAGTATTTCCGCTCAGTTTTTACCACAGAAAATATCAGCTCACTTCCAGCTCCATTGACTAAATCTGAGGGCAATAAATCAGAACATTTGGGGCAGTTATTTGTAACTCCTGAAATGATAGCAAAGAAAATTAAGAAGATAAAAGATAATAAATCATCTGGAGTTGATGGGATACCACCAAAACTGCTTAAGGAAATTGTTGAGCAAATTAGTATACCACTTGCAAAAGTGTTTAACTTGTCACTAGAAGAAGGAATAGTTCCTGCAGAATGGAAAGAAGCAAACATTACGCCGCTATTTAAGAAGGGATCGAGGAACACAAATGAAAATTACAGACCAGTGAGTTTAACATCAGTTGTATGTAAATTATTCGAAACATTAATTAGAGACAACTTGGTGGAATTCCTTGTAAAACATAAATTAATAAATACATATCAACATGGGTTCCTAAAAGGAATGAGTGGGGTACCACAGGGATCAGTATTAGGCCCTATACTGTTTTTAATATATATAAATGATTTGGAAGATGAACTATCTAGCAAAGTACTCAAAAGTATTAAGAAAAGTTACTAATGTTACAGATAAACAAAGTTTACCGGATGATCTAGATAAATTAGTTAAATGGTCAGAAAATGTGCAAATGTTATTCAATTTTGGGAAGTATAAATGCATACACATAGGACATGGAAACATGGACGAAGAAAATAAAATAGGGGATGCTGTACTAGGTAGAACCACACAAGAAAAGACATAGGTGTAACATTTAGTGCTGACATGAAAGTTTCAGAGCAATGTGGGATTCCTGCTTCGAAAGGAATTCAAATTCTAGGGTTAATTAGGAGAACTATCACGTATAAGGAGAAACAGCTAATTGTACCCCTGTACAAAGCAATAGTTAGACCACATTTGGAATACTGCATACAAGCATGGAGGCCGTATCGTAAGAAGGACATAGACAAGCTAGAAAGAATAGAACGAAGAGCAACTAAAATGATTCCAGAATTGAGAGACCTTAGTTATGAAAGCCGCTTATTACAATGTGGTTTGACAACACTATAGACCAGGCGACTAAGAGGAGACCAAATAGAAGTTTTTAAAATAGTGAACGGTTATGAGGATGTTGATAAGAATATGTTCTTCAAACTTAAAGAAGGCAGTAGAACCAGAGGACACAAAGCAGCATTAGTTAAGGAACAGTGTAGGTTGGACATGAGAAAGTACTCTTTCTCACAGAGGGTGATAAATGAATGGAACAAACTGCCAAATTATTGTGTTGATGATAGTAGTGTGAATATGTTTAAAAATAGAATTGACATATATATGATAAGGGCGGGCTACACATAGATGATAAAATTGTTGGACTCTCCATAAGCCAATGGTTTCCTTGTCCACTTGCCATCTGGAACTTGTTGTTTTGGATGGCAATCTTGTTAAATTATTTCAGGCGTTCTCTATATCTAAGGTCTCTCGGTTCTGGAATAATTTTAGTTGCTCTCCTCTGTATGCGTTCAAGCGTATTTATATCCTTCTTACGATATGGTTTCCATGCTTGTATACAGTATTCTAAATGAGGTCTAACTATTGCTTTATACACAGGTATAATTAGCTTTTTCCTTGTATATAATACGTTGCAAATAAATTCAATAACTATTTTACAAGTATACCTCAAACTATTGCACAAGGGATTCAATATGATGGCAATAAGGATTATAGTTATTACTGAAAAAAGCGAGTTGACTCTGATTAAAAGACATATACAAAGAAACCGTAAAGAAAATTATAGAAAGCCTTCAAACAAAAAACAGTTGTAGTTGTGATGGAATTTCTTCAAAACTGTTTAAATTAATTGAACCTGCCATCATTAACACTATTAATAAACCATGAATAAGTTCATTGCGGACGAGACTGATATAGAACTGATGCCAAAGTTCAAATGCGTAGGCTCAGTAGGGGAAACCGGGGTTATTTGTTAAAATTGGCAGCTAAAGTCGTCACTTTTTGTGGAAAGTGTGTTAGATGTATTATTTCTGTCGACGTATACATGAAATGTATTATTTTTATTAATAAAGTGTACCATACCAATGACATTACATATTATAGTTTTAAGTAAATATGTGAAATTTCTTAGGCGCGGTCGACTGTAACAACTAGCCCCATCATACGGGGCACGTTGTTACAGCAAAGAACGTGTTGATCGCAAAGCAACTGTCATTCTTACATGTTAATGTTACTTCATTAATTGGATTATACACACTTATACATATTAAACACAATGTGCATAACAATGTAGGTGCTCACAGCTTCATAGACAGTTTGTCTTGCTCACTTGCCAAATGGGACATATTCCCCAGATTCTGACATAACAAACAATTGTGGATGGAATATAAATTATTGAATGGAGTAGGCAGTAATGAATGGCACTACATCTGTAGTTATATTTGATTGATAGGCACGACCATCCACATTTCAACGAATCGTGCAATTTGTATTAACTGCTCAAATAGGGCTGTGCTATAAAGATTTAACAAGATCGTCATCCAAGACAAAACACTCAGACAAGTCGAAACAGTAGCCATTGGCTTATCGAGAGTCCAAACACATTTTTTTTTATCTATGTGCCCTTCTGAGATATTAGTCAATAGTATTTTTAAGCACATTCACACTGCTAGCATTTACAGAGCTTGTTATAAACCAGTATGTCAGGTATCACATGTGAAACAAAGCGTTCACAGTCGTGATTAAACAAATTCAGTTCTTTCAATAATTATCAGCACACAACTCGCTGGCTGAGCCATTGGTGCGAGCCGCCCGAGCGTTGTTGCAGTTGTAACAACTTGCCCCAATACAATTGTAACAACTTGCCTCAAACGCAATTTTTGCAGATGAAGGCATGTCGACGATAACAAATACTGAATATTGCTGTAGCCTCTACTGCGTGAGAAAATTTTAGGTGCTTAAAATGTCGTTTTTGTCAACACCTCGTTAATGTCGTCTTCTTAACTCGCAGTGTTTGGACAGTGTGTCCGCTGGTGGACTTCCAACCAACTGTCAATGAATGCTCCACATGCGGGCAATAATTTCCCATATGCGTGCAATAAAACGACCATGTAACAACTTGCCTCTCAGTGTAAACAACTAGCCCTACGAACGACACAACATCAGATGAAAGTAGAGTCAGGCTTGCTTACATCTTACTTACTTACATAAAACATCTTGCTTACATAAAAAACGATGACATTAGTATAAGGTCAACACACACAGTCATGCACGCACGCACGCACGCGCACACACGCACGCCAGCACACACAATATTTAATTAATGTATACGCACGCACGCACACAAGTACACAAGCCCACAGGCACATACGCACACGCGCACGCGCACGCGCACACGCACACACACTCACACACACACGCACGCAGGTACGCGCGCGCACACACACGCGCGCGCGCGCACACACAATCACACATTACATTTACATTAACCCCGCATTAATCGTTTGCACAATATGTTTCGATCTCTCGCATGAGAACAGTTCTATGCTGTACACACTGATATGTCACAACTAATGAATATCCCAATGTCAGCAAATCCGTCATTTGACTTGTTTTTCAGCATGCACAGATGATATCATAGATCATGCCAGCACATATATATTTCAAATGAAATTGGTAGACGGCAGCTTCGACAGGAAATCGTGCCTCGAATTGTGTTTGAAAGACTTAACATGTAAGGCCGCAGTAATACACGGGAACGCTTGTTTCTACGACGATGAAAATATCATGGACTTGCAATCAGCGACCGGCTTCACTACAATGGTTATTCGCATACGATGCCCAGGTAGGCGTGTGAAAGCAATTTCAGCTTAGACTGATGCATATTATAGTTCCAAAACATACATATAACAGTTCGCACACATGCACACGCGCACCCAATGATAATAATAGTTTCCATAGCGACATAATCCACTTAAAATAAAAGTTCTCGGGCGCTTTTCATTGCGTAAATAAAAAATATAATAATATTCGTCATATAAAATAAACAAAGTAAATTTGACGAGCTGATTAAAACTTAAAACACTGCAGAAATATATATATATATATATATATATATATATATATATATATATATATATATATATATATATATATATATATATATATATATATATATATATATATATATATATATATATATATATATATATATATATATATATATATATATATATAACTCTAACAGCAGCATACGCCGACCATTTATCCAATATTTGCCGCGTTAGGCAGACCGCTGTTTTAAGCAGACCAAAGCCGGTCTGCTTAAAGTTTTGATGTGTTATTTCACAACTAATACGTTTGAGTTTATCATTATCATGGATAGTGGACACAGTTTAGCCGAAAATGAAATAGCATGTGTAATTATTTCCAAAACAAATAAAATTTTCTGTGATTTTGAGCATGTTTTTTCCAGAGCCTTGTAAATTTTTGAAGTGCCAAATTTGTCGCGTACGGCAGACCGTGTAAAAATGCTTATAACTTAATATTCCTGCTATGTATATTGAACGAGGGGTCACCGTTTCGTGTTTATTGTGTAATATGCTTCGTATCAATGTACAATGTTTTATAATAATGTGTAAATTAAGAAATATGCGTTTTTGTGTTTGTTCTTGGCCTCCGACTTCGCGTCTTCCCTTACTACGGCTTAGGCTTCGACTTGGCGTTCGTGTCGCAAAAATTCGCTAAATACTCAGTATATAAAGTTGAAAGTGATGCGCGTACTGACGTTTGCTCAAAACATGTTCAAGTAATTTGTATGATATGTGTTTAATTAATGATGTGTTGTTCGATTACTTTGACAAATGTTATTTGTCGTAAATCGACATCACGAAACGACTTCTGGCATTGGGTGGTGTCTGTGATATGCGTCGTTGCCCGTTGGATGTGTATTCGTAAGTATTTCACTCAAAATCAACTTTGCTAATACTTTGTTCATATTCAGTGGATTAACATTTGTTTAGGGTTAGGGTAATTGAAATTACGGTAATCGTTTACTTAACTGGCCTAAATTATTACGGCCTTATGCCGACGGTTTTTACAGCATTTTTGTACCTGAATGCGTTCCTTACATCATTCCGCATATGTTCCAGTAAAAAAAGTTCATATATTCTTTTAAAATATTGTGTTTTAGGCCACTTTTAATCAGTTTTACACATCAAAACAGCGGAACCGATTGCATGATAAACATGGCGCACGTGCGATTTGCGCATTAGTCACGCCTCGGTGCCATCAGAACCGCGAAGGCGATGCTTGTGTGCACTGGGCATACAATTACGCAACATAAAAAAATTAAGAGACAACATTTTAGAAAATAAAGGCTCTAAAATGTTTCAAACGAAGAAATTCTAGAAAAAAATTAAAACATTCTCCACAGTTTTCATATTAAAAGCAACATTTGTAGAGCACAAACAATCACCTCTAACGTAATATTCTATTTAATGGAATATTTGATGTTGCAAATATTATTTGTATGAAAATTATGTTGTCGATATTAGATGTTATGCGCATGCGTAACTGCAAGGGGACATCTCATTGCATGTCATTGTAAATATAATTAAATTTAAAATAATGCATGGGTTAAATTATCTGTCAGTTGATGAACAAAGATTATTGTTTTTGTAATTAAAAATTATACTGATGATATCGCATGTCATGCGCATGTGCAACTTTAAAGGGACGACTCATTGCATGTCATTAACATAATTAAATTAAAAAGAATGCATGGGTTAAATTATCTGTCGTTTGGTGAGCAAAGGTTATTGTTTTTGTAATTAAAATATATACTGATGATATTGCATGTCATGCTCATCTTTAAGGAGGGAGGGAAGGGGTACTTTAATTTTTTGTGGGATGACAGCCTTGACTTCCTGTACACATCAAGGCTTTGGCGTTTTCAGTGACATCCCACCTGTTGTTCTAGGACATATTAGTAAATATATGTTTACTATGTTGATACATAATAATGTATAGACAACTAGAATTGTGTCGCCATCTATACATATTTTTATAGCACAAATGATGGGACAATTAGCAAACAACATGCTGGGACAATTAGCAAACATTCTAGTGTTGCTAACTTTATGGACAGTTTATGTTTCACTGTGTATACATGCATTATTATTATATTGTACCACAACTGTTGCCAATTGACTTGTCGTGTATATACGTTATGTGAAAACTATTGTCATTAAATACTTTTATCCTAGCTCTGCCATCTTGTGTTTCACACAAAAATCAATTTATATAAATTTAAGTCAATTTATATAAATTTACAATTTAATGTACTCTCTTTACATTAACATGTTCATTTAAATAATTTTAAAATAATAATTAAATTATATGCATATTCATATTTTGGGGGAACACCAAATACATATTTAGTTTTTATATTTCTAAATTGGTGAGTAACCAAACCACATATGTATTGCTTTTTACGTATATGCTCTGTCTATGTGCAGTTGTAGTATAACTGGATTTGTCTGAATACACATTTCTTGATCGAATGACTGATAGCACAATCACAGCTCCCAAGTAGTTATAGTGTCGGAATGGGGGATCAAAAGAGTCGCCCAGTAAAGAGGTGACCAGTAACTTCCGGTCACGTGACTTCTGGGTAGCCCCCAGCGCCCCCTAGCGGTGACCTACATCCACCACGAGCGCCCCCTAGCGACTGGAGATAACCCTAACGGTCATAACCTTGTGTGTGTGTGTGTGTGTGTGTGTGTGTGTGTTGACCTATGACCAGGTAGTGACCGTGACGAATCATACGTAGTAATTATAGGGTCATTAGTAATTAATAATAGGGTCGTTAATTATATCAACTATCAAAGGGGACTAATGGAGACGAGAAATCAACGCAACACGATAGGGTACGAGTGCACACGTATTTTATTGAGTATAATACAAGCAGCATGGCGATACATCAAGCGTGGTAGCGTGTAATATCACTACAACTACGATGAATATATATATGAATCGACTTGCGTATGTTGACCATCGCGCCAGAGGTCGTGAGCTTAGGGGTGTTTCCACCGCGCCAGAGGCTCGAGGATTATGACGAGGCGACTTGCGGATGTTTACCATCACGCCAGAGGTCGCGAGCTTACGGGTGGTGCACCACCTCGCCAGAGGCTCGAACGATGATGATGTGGTGTACTGCTGCTACTATGAGCGATAATACAGTGTACCACAATATCGCAGCTGTTTTAAGCCAATCAAATACGCGGCAATCATTAACTACTGAATAGGTGCCGAATATATCATCAGTCTCTGTAAGATACACGATAGTAGGGTATACCCTTTTTCAATAGTCTCATCCAATCGAACACTTCAACATCGTTATTGACCAGATTAGTGTGGAACATGTTTACGAAACTCTTCATAGAAGAACCTTTACAACGAAACATTACATAAGCAACACAATATTGTCCGCAAACGTTAGACAGAGGACTCTGAAGCCTCTGGGTATTATGAGTCCATTCGGAACAGTGTTTGTTCAGGAAGGTGCGGAACGCTGCGTAACGAGGCGGCAGTCCGTACGAGCAGAAGTATTCGCCGCGTCCGTCGGCGTCCAGGTACAGCGCTATCCAATGTTCGCCTGGTTCGTCGCCGTTGTCGGTGTTGCACACGAAGGCTGCGGGCAGAGTGCCGTCTATCGTAGTGGGTAGTCCGTCTCTGGGTACGACGCCGCGAAATATAGTTCTGGTGCACGGGTCCACTGCCAGTAGTCTAGCGATCTGCAGGGTGTCCATTTTAGTAGTCGTAGATGACGTTGCGATTCTTGTCGATTTCCAGCACGGACTCGAGCTCGGCGTAGGCGACGACGTTCACGGTGTTCAGCAGCGCATTGCGGAAATGCACTTCTATGCGCAGGTTGCCCTTTTGTACTAGATGGAAGCAGGGACCATCGCACTGATCGGGGGTCAGGTCGAAACCGAAGAAGGTGTAGCCGTGTCGGTAGTCGCTGCGAGTCAGTCCGTTCCCTTCGTCCTGCCACAACTTACCGGTCGACGAGAACAGACTCATGTAGCTCCTGACGAAGAGGTCGTCTTCGAAATTCGGCTGGAAAGGTTTGGAGGGTATCTGGCGTCCGTCCACGTACACCGCGAGGAAGCTGATGGCGTTGTTCTTGGCGTGAAAGGGATTCTTGTCGTACGCTCCGTTGTAGGCATCGTTATCGATGCAGCACAGCACCAGACGTTTCGGCAGGGTGCCGAGGAACAGGTTCTCGTACGTGTGCGAGCGAGTGCCGGCAGGAATGGAGTACACCTTGCACTCGACGGACCGCATCGGATACTTGACCGTGCTCTTCTCCAAAGCCTTGACGTGTGCTATCTGCACGCTGGGATTCACGGTGACTTTCTTTGCAAACAAGCAGGCATTGACTATTTGTATCTTGTAATCGGGATTGGCTCCACCAGCCATGAGTGCAAAAGCAGGTTTACTACGCACCAGTCGGATCTTGACGTCGACGCCGTTGATGAGGAATTTATCCTGCAGAAAGAGGTCCACGTGGAGACGGCCCATCATATCGACAACACGGCTCCTCAGGATGTGCCCTCGTCGAGCCACGAACCCTTCGTTAGCTGCGGGTCCGTCGGCTATCTCGACGGCGTCCATGCGAGTGGCCGTGTCCTTGTGCCACAGCTGACTCGTCAGTTGCGTGTCCTTGGCATCTGGACCGTAGCTGAGCAACGTCTCTATGAGAGCGCGATACGCATACGTGTTGGTCGAAGGGGTCACGAGCGTATTGTTCAGGGAGACGTCGGCTTGACTGATCAGTGCATGCAGCCAGTTATTCACCGGTCCCACGGGATCGGCCAAGTCGAGATCGTCCCCGTTGGCTCGTGTCACCTTCGCCTGCACGTGCAGTATCGTGTTGGCGAGATCCAGGTAATCGTCTCCCGATCCGGGTATGAGGAATTCTATGGGTCCACCCGAGTCCAGCGAGGACAAGGGCTGATGTTCCACTACGTGACTGTCGATGATGCTGGTCTGAGTGGGGGGTACTGTAAAGAGATCCAGCTCGCTCTTGACCCCTTCACACGACTGTTTATGTACGAATGCCATCGTCGTCGAATATGTCGGCCTCGCGTTTCGCGGACGTCTGTCTCTTGCGTCGTCTCTTTGCTAAAGTGACTCCTTTCTTTGTCGGCGCGCGTTTTATACGTTTTCGAGGACGCACGCCAGGAACCACCATACGCATCAGATTCCTACCGGCGTCTGTGACGCGTCGTTTGGTTGCCTTTTTTATGCTCTGTCCAGACATGACGTCGTCGGCTATGCGCACGCCGGTCTTCAAAGCCCCCTTTCCCAACGCCACGGCACCTCTCTTGATGAGCGGCATGGCGCTGCGCAGCAGACCGGTGAACAGACTACCTAGTCCATGTCCCCGCTGGTATTGAGCACCGGCGAAGTAGGGCAGTGCACCACCTGCCTGACGCGCGTAATACTCGTTGTAATTCATCTTCAGAACAGTCCGATCCTGCGCCGTCGAAAATGAAGTGTCACGGTCACTCTACCGTACTCGAATGGCACGCGCCGTCCTGTGTCGTCCCTTATATCGATTTCAATCGACTTGAAGTGCGAGTACAACAGAGGCACGTAGTGAATGTTAGTGAACCTGTCGGATACCGTTTCGCCGTGACGTCCGCCAACCGGGAGGGCTCGCAACAAAGGCGCGACAGTGTCACCTACTATGCGAGACTCCACGACGTCCGTGTAAACGTATATGGTATCGAACCCTTGATTCATCTGCACCACGTGTTTGGCCTCTTTATGGAAGGGGTACGCATCAACGGGAGTCTCTTTGGGTGGCACAACCACGGTGGCCGACGGTGTGAGACCGATATTCTCTCCACGTAGACTCGGGTGGATGTACGTGCGCTCGTTTGCATTGGTCAGCGCTGGTCTCGGGTTATCGCGACGGCGTGTGCTGTCTGGTGCCGGCGGACTGGTGACGATCGACTCACGAAATCCTAACATAGATCCTAACGCACTGTGCTGCGGTGTTCTGAACACGGTGTTGTATGACATGTGCAACGTCATTTTTTGAGTGATCATGCTGTAGGTCAATTTAGCTTGTGTCTTGTCCGTTGTCATAAGTCGCAGACCCCTGTTTACACGGTTCATCAATGTCACAGGACCTCTGTAATACCCAGTGGCTAACTTCATACTCGGGATACGACCCGTAGGATTGTTCTCATTGAGGAAGAACCAGACATCTTCCTCTGTAACGTTGTGCCACGTATGCGGGTACTGTATTTCTGCCAACCCGCATTCCCACTCGCCAGTCAGATCGATAAGTCGAGGTAAGTCTGTGATGTAATGAGCCAACGTATTGTTGGGATACATCTTCATGGAAGCGTTGCTAGGCAGTGTCAGGTAGAAATCAGTCGCCATTACGTCTCAACGTGGGATTGGGGAGCAGGTAACCCAAAGAACTACTCAACAGAGCCGTCCACAGAGTAGAATTCTCGTGACCTGTGGTCAGATTGTAAATGCTTATGAGAATGACCGTAAACAAGATGAGCACCTGACACAGAAAGACTATTTCCTCTTTAGGACACGCGGTACCGAACAGATGCCAAGGAGTGCTACCGCTACTGCTACTACTACTGTCCTCTACGTTCTGCGCGTCAGTACTGTCCTCTACTACTACGTCCTCTTGTTCCTCCTGTTCTACGACGGTGAAGTCTCGTGTTGTCGTGTCATGTGTCATGTCTCGAATGAAGTCTTACCGAACGCGTGGCTAGTCTTTATAGTAGACTGCACCAGTGCCTTGGCATCGATCCAGCTGTTGAATTTGGAGGGTAGCCGAACCATTTCACGAAAACTTGATTTCGTCCACCTACCTTGCGACGATCCAGGACCTCTTGCACGTAGAACAGTTTATCGGGGGTACCAACACTTTCTGCAGCTCCATTTCGTAGAAGGTACCTTCCAGTACTTCGCCGAGATCGTCCTTCAATCGATACACGGGTGGAGCAGAGGGATGAACCTCGTGTATCGTGAAAATCTCTTCGCTCCAATTCGCCGTGTACCCCTTTTCGAACTTACCTTTGTACTTGCTGATACGTACGCGATCCGACACGCGCAACTTGGGCACGCCCTTACCGTCGTGACCGTACAGTCGCTGCCACACCTTTTCCTGATTACGGTAACTCACCTGTGAAGGAGCCATGCCGATACTGCGGTGGTAGCTGTTGTTGTACGAATGCACCAGGTCCTGAAGGATGTTGATGTATCGCCACGTCTGGTGTTTCGTGAAGTATCGCCACATGCGTGACTTCAACGTCCTGTTGAATCTTTCCACGATGCACGCCTTCGTCTCCGCGTTGTGCGTGGAGAAGTGATGGATGTTGTGCTTCTTCAATAGAGCCTGGACGGATCTATTCAGAAATTCCTTTCCTTGGTCTGTCTGCAACACCTTTGGCCAGCCTTTGCTGAACGTGCTGTCAAGTGCCGCTACCAACGACGCCGCGGACTTGTTCTTCATGGGAACACACCAGGCCACTTTCGAGAAGACGTCGATCACCGTGAGGAGAAAGGTCATACCGTCGTTGTGCTTTTTCAAATGCGACAGATCGACGAGATCGGCCTGCCACTGCTGATGCAGACCGCTCACGATGACGCGTCGTCTCTCGAAACGACGTCTAGCCGGCTTGTGTAGGGTATAGGCGTCCTGTTCCGACAACCATTCCGCGACCTTTTTCTTGATATGTGCGTGACGCGTCGCAAGGCATCGGGTCCGCCGTAACTACCTACCCTTTTCGGATCGAAGTAGACCGTCCTAAGTGCTCGTTCTTTCTTCGGTGCCATTAAAAGAGTTCCGATGGACTGACGGTTGTGACGTTTACTGCGCAGCACGGTGCGCAGCACGGTTCGTGACGACTAAGAAAGAGTACGCTGACGTACACCAGAAGCCCCACTACCACACCCAAGACGATGACGAATGATCTATATTCTAGTACTGTGATCATACTCTGCAGAGCAAATGTTGTAAAGATTTCGCACTACGGCGTCAGCAATCAAGTACAGTCCAACGCAAAATACTGTAACGACGACGGAACGGTAGTACGTGTCCTGTGGATCGTTCGACATCGCAGTGCACACTGAGCTGTGGACACGTGTTGCAACGACTTAAATGTCTTCCCAACTAGCCAATGACGTCAGTGCCTTGCGTTGACGTTCTGGAGGTGGGGTGAGCATGGACTGGTCCATTTGTCCGCGTCGACGAGCGAGGGGGGTCCAACTGAGCGATCTTCTTGCGCTCCCACCACCACCAGAGCGAGGAGTAGCCGGTATTCGACGACGACCTGGAGTGGTCGGTGTCGGTGCCTGGCGTATGTAGTCTCTCCTGGCGACGTTACCGACCAACTCCATGGGCAGGTTCATGGCACGGAGTTGTCTTGCAAACGGTTGCCATCCCGTCGGATTGGTCTTTCTCTTGCGCAACACATCGTTCACGAGATCCACCACGTTACTTCCGGCGATGGGCACACCCTCGTGTATCAGTTCGCCGCGGGCGGTCAAGACATGTTTCTTTTCATGCGTTCCATCAACCGTCTGGCTTTGCCTTGCATGGTCTTGGGAACGGTATCCACGACGTCGGCTTCTATCTCGCTAGCAGGAGCTTCCCCGGCCCCGCCTCCGGCCCCGGCCCCGGCCCCGGCCCCGGCCCCGCTCCAGACTCGTTCACCGAGATCACTCGTGTCGGTTCCTTGGCGTGTTTATCGGACAAGACGTTATACCGTTGCAACACCTGATTATACAATGTGACCTTGGTCCTGTCGTCGAGGTCCTTTCTGTCAAGGATGGCCGTCATCTCGTCATCGAGAGCTCGCACCTTCTTACCTAAGGTATCCGTCGGGGGTGGGGGTGATCGAAGCGTGTCCAACATTCGTGGATCTACCAAGGCCATCTTGCGTGCGTGTTCCATCTAACCTCCCGAACGAAGGTGACGCGACCTGGTTGCTTGCGGGAGCAGCACCTCTCGAAGCAAGGGTAGAAACACCGAACTTGCCAACGGTGCTAGGAAGGCCGATAGGAACCCTCCGCTCTGTCCCTCGCCGACCTGTCGGTTCAGCAAGAGGCGTCTTCTTCTACCGGCCGACGTTCGACTGTGAGCCAACTCCCGTAACCTCTTCCTGTATTTACTCAAACGACGCCTCTGTAATGCAGACAATGGAATGTTCTGTTTTAATATGTTGTAGGCACACTCGGCTAGCGCACACAAAAGATCGGCGTCAGCGTTTTCGATGATGGCTCTTTTCAGTTTGTTGTTCTTGATCCTGTTCAGCGCCTGTATGCATATAATGTGTCTCTTCACCAGGGCAGACATGGTGGGAATGAAGAGACTATCCACGCGTGCAGTCTTTTTATACCTTCGGCAAGTACACGTACTGAACACCGTCGTCTGGAAAGATGGCCGTGCGCAGACGCATGTCCTCGGGCGTGTCCTGCTTGAGATCGACCAATAGATAGCCGTACGGTACCGAGGTGGCGTCTTTAAAAGCCTCTTGAACGAATTTGGCGCGCCCCGGATACATCTGTCGAGCCAAGTGCGACATCTGCGATGCGTCACGAGGATTCTTGAATACCACCATGTATTGAGAATTCAGACTGATGGTACGACTCTCTTTGTTTTTGGAGAAAAGGTTCTGTACGAGATACAGCACGGACGTGTTCCTGTGATGACTCTTTTTAGTGAACAAGGTCGTGACCCGTTCGTCCGTTTCTGCCATGAGATCGTCTATGACGATGAGGTTCCTCGTCGACGAATCGAACATGCTAGCACTCGGCAATCCTTCCTCGAAGCGCACGTCCATCAAGTCCATCGTTGCGTAAGCCTCTTGCCATTCTCCGTAACACCACGTGATCCGTTCGGGAGGAGGATCGATCATCGCAGCAGCGTGACGTAGCATACGCGTCACGAAAGTACTTTTGCCGCATCCCGTCGGACCAGCGACGATGCACGTGAAAGGATGTTTCCACCGCGCGTCCATGGTCGCTTATGAAAGACGACCGCAGTGCATCGTCCTTTTCTACACGTCCACCGGACCCGTGCTCACCCCGTCCTCGTGCACCACTCGTTTGGGATAGAAGTAGGTGAGAGCCGCTCGTTGCTGCACGTACGTCATCACGGTCGAGTGACGCACCCGGAACCCACGGTTCTTTCCACTTCCGCTCCGACGGTTGGTGAGCACCTCCAGGAACGCGTTCTTGTCGATGTCGTTGTGACGTTTGCTCAGTCCTTTGGTGCTGTATTTGTCGGTGGGTCCGAAACAATAGTACGTCTTGCTGCACAACCCCACGAACCCGTCGCCGGACCATTCCACCTTGAACAGACCAGGTGTCCTCTTGTCGTACGCCCTACGCGCTTTACAGCACGCCTCGTCGCCGACCCACGGTCTATTGGCGAGTCGACAGCGCACGTACTCGTTCCGATGGTCGTCGCAACATTCGGACGGCAACCATTCGGAGCGATGCCGGAAGTAATGTTCTCGTAGTTCCGGAGTCACGAGGGCGTCGACGGACTCGCCGGCCAAGGCCAAATAGGCAGAATCTGTATCTGTCTCGCAGTACTGAAAAAGAGGGCGCTCCAGGTACCTGTCGATGAAGTCGTAGTAGAACTGTAACATGCGCATCTTGGCGTACTGCAGAACGAAGAATCCCACGTGTATGGGCAGGGTGTACGTGACGGTCTTCTTGTTCATCTCTATCTCGTACGTATCGTCCACGATGACATCGAGTTGTCGGAATCTCTTATCGTTGACCAAGAGCGATGCCGCCTTCTCCTTGCAATAATTGACGTCGCGATGTCGGTCCACGTTGGTTATGGTCTTTCCGTAACCCGAGTTCCCCAGCAACTTCATGGTGTCTGCGATGATGGCCTTGTGCGAGTGGACGTCTCCTTCGCGTCGCGCCGCGGACACTGCATCGCCGAACCGTCTGAAACACGGGACGGGATCGTACTCGATGACCTGATACACGTGCGTCACCTCGAGACCGTGGTCCATGTACCATCGCAGCAGAGGCGTGGCAAGCAGGATCTTATCCCCTCGATAACTACCCACGAGCATGCGTCTCGGTGTCGTCATGATGTCGTGCTCCTCGGCGTATCGGCGCATGAACGGTCCGAGATCGTCGCGTGTCAGTCGGATGTTCTTGAACACGGGCTGCATCTCGGCAAAGTGTTCTCGCAATGCTTCCGGTACGCAAGGTCACACTCGATCAGACCGAACACGGTTCCGGCACGCACGCCGCTCAGGATCTGTTGTGACGTCATCGTCCATCGTGCGTGACGTCGGCGCGGAAATGCAGCATCCAGAAGCTTTTTCACGACAGGATCTCGTCTCGTCTGTTTCCACTCGCATTCCCACATCTCTACGACTTTGACAAAGTGACGGAGGTAGACGGTGTTCTTTCGGGTCTCTTCGAGCAGTTCAGCCATGGGTTTCCCGTTGACCTCGTTGACCTCTTTGCCAGTGCACGAGTGACCATGGAAAAAACATCCATGGTACTGATAAGCCGTTTTCGTCTCGCTGCACCACCCGTCCACCAGCAGTTTGCCTATTCTCTTCTCTCTACCGTTGATCTGGTGTCGTATGACGCGTCCCGTGCGTTCGGATTCCCAAGTCAACCATTCCGCGGCCATCTGACCGTACAGCTGCGCCGATTCCGGTCGGAAATCTTTCTCTTCCCGTCGTCGCGTGTACCATCCCATAGGCATGTCTTGCATGAGTGACCACAAGTACAGGGCATTGGCATCGTATCCAACGATGGACCTACAAGGACGAGCGGCCTCTCCGTACTCGTTCTGACGTAGCGTGGTGACCCCTTTCTCGTGATAGCGATGAAAAATGAGCGAAGCCCCGCCAACCACGTGATCTTTGACGAGATGATGAAGATCTTTATTCTTCTCGTTGAATATGGTAAAGTAGGTCTTCTCGGGAAGGTCGTTGAACAGGTAGAGCAAGGTCAGACCAGGTACGCTGATGCCTTGCTTGAACATGTCTATGCCACGTTGTTCGTAGAAGGCAAACTGTCTGTCGATGGCCTGCAGAAAGGGAACCACGTCTCTGTTGTTGTACCAGACGAGAAAGTCTCGCAAAGTCGTCATGGAATTGTCGCGCCAGGCCTCTTGACAACTGGCATAATCCTCGTCGGAGATACCTTCGTTCTTCAGTCGACTGAAGAAGGCCTGTTTCGATGGAAGTGCAGTGTCGTCGAGTCTCTCCAAACGGTCCATGTACTCGTACGGGAAATGACCTTTTGTCACCTCGCATCCGTACGCCTTCAGATACTTGTCGTAACTGAACCCGGGAGCTATGTAGTTGGTCATGTCTAGGAATTTCAGCTGATCCGTCGAAAGACACATGAAAGTGTTGTTGCGTTTGATGACGAAAAAAGTACCGACACCCTCATTCTCTTCGTCTTTGTCGTCTTGTTCTTCTTCTTGTTCTTCTTGTTCTTCTTGTTCCTTTGATCCGGTGGATAAGAAGTAGGGTATGAGAAACTGTTTGATGGCATTGAGATCATACTTACCCGAATTGAACCCGATGACAGGTAACTGATGCATCCAGCCATAGAGTTGTCCCATCAGCTTTTTGTATGGATTGGTCGTCGGACGAGATTTCTTCTTATCGATGGCTGCTCGTGCAGCCTTCTCGGTTTCGTCCCATTTCGTCAGTTCCTCTGCGAGTTGATCCAAGACATCTTCGTACGAGTGTTTGATCTTGTCGTACGCGGCGTCACTCATCGCTTGTAAGATATTCATCATTTTACTCACCAACTTGTTGGTGTCTCCGTCCGTGACGAGACATTGCACTCGCTCGTGACCGGGGACGTTGGATGCTACGCTGACGCTCAGTGGAACGTGACGCGCCACCCAGTGGACCTTGTCACTGTCCGACGGAAGTTGTTCCGTGTCGAACCAACACTCGAAATCAAAGGTGGCTCGATACGGATAGTAGCGCAACGATTCAGCCACGCGAATGTTCTCGTCGTCCAGACGTTCGAACACCGATGGTGTGGAATGGTACACGCCGCCAGGATAGACTCGACGCACACCTCCCGTACACGTGCGCTCGTGTCGATACAGCTTCGATGCCTCTTTCCATAACGAGTCACCGCACTTCCGACATCGATACGAGTTGCAGTACATGCAGACATCTTGGATGAATGAAAAATGTGTCCCGTGAAGGTTGAGATACATTGTTTCGGGGTACCTGCATAACGATCGACGAACCAGTTCGGCAGTCGACTTACCGTCCTCCTCATTGACAAGACGGTACACGCACACATTCGTTTGGAACGTGGTCTCTACGCGATAGAGGTCATCCAGCGTGACCCCTGTAAATTCTTCCATGGGTACGTGATCTCGATCGTATGTCTCGTAGAGCGTCTTCACCGCCGGTTCCAATCGATATAGATCGCATCCTCGATGCAGGGCCAGACATCGGAACAGACACAGGTTATCTTTGTACCTCTTGTTATGGATGGGATCCGTTTCCAATCCGATGATGCTTTTCTTCCTTTTGATGTAGGATGGTAGAGAGATCATGCCTCCACATCCTATAGGATGATCGATGATGCGATTAACGAAAAAAGTGACATTCGTCACGAGTTCGCATACCACGCAGAATCCGGTCTTTGATTGATGGCCCATTGCAAGAGGTCGGGTTCTCGGATGCGTTCGAGAAATTTATCAAAGTCCTTGCTGTTGGCGACGAGACTGGGTTCGTCCAGGTAGCGTCCACAGCAATTACAAGAGGTATGATAGTACTTGTATTGACCCGTGTTCTTGTTTCTCAGAATGAACCCGTAACTGAGGTTAATCTTGAACGCATTGGTCTGTTCCTGGAACATGATCTTCAAAGACGGTTCCAAGTCGGTCGTGTCTAGCGTGATTAATCTGTAATCGTACCTGCATTGAAGTGGACCTCTGAACGCGTGGGTCCGTATAGCAGACCAGTGCGCACGAACGACATCTAGCAACTCCGTCGACAGAGTATCGGCGAAGGGAAGTCGATCAGGTGGGTCTAACGGATCTTCCTCGGTAACGAGTGGATGGTTTTGAGATGGGATAGTGTCTTCTCTTGTTGATCTCTTTGGTGCTGGTGGCTCGGTGACGTCGGCACACGCGGTTCGTGCGTGCATGGTCAGATTGTAACGTTTTTCGAACTTCCGTCCGCATTTCTTACACGCGTAGACGATGCTTCTACTACTTCTACTACTACTACTACTACTACTACTACTACTACTACTACCTCTACATACCGACCTTACGTGACGCTGTAGGTTGTTATATCTCCCGAAGGTGGCGCCGCATTTCTCGCATGCGTATTTCGCTCTCTTTGCATAGTCGCTGCGTGGCGCCACCATAGGCGGTGCCATCGAGTATGAATGTAAGTCGCATGATGGCGTCGAGTGAGTACTCTGCACGTGACGTTGTAGTTCTGCGCACGTGTCGAAGACGAGCTCGCAGTGACGACACTGGTGTCTTTCCATGACTGCGTCTACAACTGAGAGGGAATGGACTCTCAGTACATCTATATAGTGCATGCGAGGTGGATAACATGTAAGAGACGTTCCTATTGGTCAATTACTAATTAACATGGGTACTATTGACCAATCAGCGTTAAGAGACGTTCTAGCTTGATTCCTATTGGTCAATTACTAATTAACATGGGTACTATTGACCAATCAGCGTTAAGAGACGTTCCTAGCTTGATTCCTATTGGTCAATTACTAATTAACTATTGACCAATCAGCATTAAGAGACGTTCCTAGCTTGATTCCTATTGGTCAATTACTAATTAACATGGGTACTATTGACCAATCACGAATAACCTAACATGAGTACTATGGCCTCTCACTACATCTATATAGTAGCTGTGAGGTGGATAAGATGTCAATCATTAATAAGAGACGTTCCTATTGGTCAATTACTAATTAACATGGCTACTATTGTCCAATCACAAATGAGAGACGTTCCTAGCTTGATTCCTATTGGTCAATTACTAAAAAGGGGCGTTCCTAACTTGGACACTATGTCCATCATAATCGACTACGGGTTTCCCTTTCGTGAAGAGGGGTGTCAGTCGTGCGAATAATGAAGGTACAACACGTTCCATTCCATTTTGACTATTTTATTCAATAGAATACATTGTCTATGAAATATATATACTGATATGAAAAGATAGGCTTCTCTATATATAAGTTGATGATGATGATGATGATTGACTTGTGGGTTTTTACACCACGACAGAGGTCACGTGTGTGTGAATAATGGCTGACTTGTGGGCTTTTACACCACGACAGAGGTCACGTGTGAATAATGGCGGACTTGTGGGCTTTTACACCACGACAGAGGTCACGTGTGTGAATAATGGCGGACTTGTGGGTTTTTACACCACGACAGAGGTCACGTGTGTGAATAATTGTATATAGAGAAGTCGATCTCTTCATGCATAAAGATTACTATATGTATTTCATAGACACTAATGATATATAACAATTACTAAAGACACTAATGATATATAAAAAAATACATAAGATTAAAGTCAATATAAAAAACACTAATGATATATAACAACTACATAGATTAAAGTCAATAACAATTACTAAAGACACTAATGATATATAAAAAATAAATACATAAGATTCAAATCAATTACTCTGTGTGACACTAATGATATATATAACAACTAAATACATAAGATTAAATTCATTAACAATTACTAAAGACACTAAACAATTACTATAAATTCATCAACAATTACTAAAGACACTAAACAATTACTGTGTGTGTGTGTGTGTGTGTGTGTGTGTGTGTGTGTGTGTGTGTGTGTGTGTGTGTGTGTGTGTGTGTGTGTGTGTGTGTGTGTGTGTGTGTGTGTGTGTGTGTGTGTGTGTGTGTGTGTGTGTGTGTGTGTGTGTGTGTGTGTGTGTGTGTGTGTGTGTGTGTGTGTGTGTGTGTGTGTGTGTGTGTGTGTGTGTGTGTGTGTGTGTGTGTGTGTGTGTGTGTGTGTGTGTGTGTGTGTGTGTGTGTGTGTGTGTGTGTGTGTGTGTGTGTGTGTGTGTGTGTGTGTGTGTGTGTGTGTGTGTGTGTGTGTGTGTGTGTGTGTGTGTGTGTGTGTGTGTGTGTGTGTGTGTGTGTGTGTGTGTGTGTGTGTGTGTGTGTGTGTGTGTGTGTGTGTGTGTGTGTGTGTGTGTGTGTGTGTGTGTGTGTGTGTGTGTGTGTGTGTGTGTGTGTGTGTGTGTGTGTGTGTGTGTGTGTGTGTGTGTGTGTGTGTGTGTGTGTGTGTGTGTGTGTGTGTGTGTGTGTGTGTGTGTGTGTGTGTGTGTGTGTGTGTGTGTGTGTGTGTGTGTGTGTGTGTGTGTGTGTGTGTGTGTGTGTGTGTGTGTGTGTGTGTGTGTGTGTGTGTGTGTGTGTGTGTGTGTGTGTGTGTGTGTGTGTGTGTGTGGCGTGTTTCAATCCTTTGTTTACAACATCCAAGGATTGAAACACGCCACTTCTTGTATTACGTATGCTTGCATTTCCTCTGACAGTAACCGAGTGCATCCTTCTGCACATACGTTGACAGTAGCTTCGGCTACTGTCAGAGGTGTGTTGTGTGCTTTATGCATGATGAGATGCGTGATTGCTTCTGTGATCATGGTATTTGCTATTTCTGGGTTTAAAATGTTCGGTTTCGTTGGTGATGATGCTAAAATAATGTTTTCTTCGCAGCAGCGGTCGCAGGTGCAGGGTAATGTTGACGATGTTGATGGCTGCTGTGTGTCGGAGGATGGTGGTGTTAACAATGTCTTGTTCATTGTTTCGAACGACGGTGACGATGGTGGCGACGGTGACGATGGTGGCGACGCTGGTGTGAATTCGAAGGTTTGTAGACAAGACGGTGGTGGGGGTGGCGGTGTCATTGATGCTGCTGCTGCTGCTGTCACCGCCGTAGCTGCTGCTGGGGTTGCTGCTGGGGTTGCTGCTGCTGCTGCTGCTGCTGCGGTTGGTGCTGCAAACCGACGTTTTCTGTTGAGCACCAACCGCAGATCGTTTGCAGGCAATTTTCGTTTGCGCTGCTGTTGTGGTGGTAGTATCTTGTCATCGTCGTCGGCGTTATCGTTCTCGTACGCCTCGCGTAACTGACGCAGGCCGTTATGGATCTATAGACGGGACAACAAAAGACACACCTGTTTAATCAATGTCAGGAACTTCATTGTTACCCGCATATAGACTGGCTATGGTCGCTCTGATCGTGTCTGCCATATCGTCATGCCATTGCCTTTTACCAACCCTCTCCTCTATCGCTATGACAACCCAGCGCAAGACGTGATTGATCAGACCGGAAGACGGTACGTAATATTCACCTTCCGATAAATCTAATATACGCTCAACTTCATTACATGCATAACGAACACAAGCTGCGTCTATCAATGTGTTGAAGGTGTTCTGGTTCATCATGGCTTCTGTACGATTTCGTATTCTGTCTATGTTCATTGCTGTCGCCTGCATATCGTTGCCATGGTTACCACCACTGCTGCTGCCGCTGCTGCCGCTGCTGCTGCTGCTTATGGTCATAGCTGTTTCGCTGCTTACGCTAATAACCGCATCTTTATTTTCCTCGTCTGTTATACACAGAGTCGGTTCGGTAGAGGAAGTGATGGATGGTGTGGATGGTAACAGATTACGTTGTTCATACGAGTCTAACCACTGCTGTACCTTTTTATTCATGGTATTTTCCCAGTCCCGTATCTTTTCGTACGCGCTTTCTGTACTTTCATTGCTGTTGTCAGAGCTGGTGGCGATGGCATTCTCTTTGTCTTCCTCCTACAAAGAGAATGCCTCGTCAAGAATTTCCAACTCTGACGCAATGTAGTTTACGTACTCCTTGTTGACACGCTTTTTAATGGTCGCTCTGACACGGACCCCCCTCAACACAGACAGGGCTGCCACCCGTTCGTCTTCTGACTTCATTGCAACGTACTCGTTCGCGGTGAAGCCAAGGATTTTAACTGCCAGCGTATCAAATACGCTAATCCAACATTCACTGCCTATGCTGTCCTGCAGGAGGACACGGAGGTTGAATCTATACGCTGGAGACCGCTGCCATTTGTGCACCGAACAGTAGTAGCCCTGCTTACTACGCTGGACTCCTACGGGACACTGTGAGCATGCCAGATATACTACATATCTCTCCTGTCGTGCGGTAGACACTATGGTTAACGGTGTTGGAAACTTGTATGTTCCATCGCTTACCTGGCTCTGCAAACGCGTCAGGGTCATCATGTGCTCGTCGTCGAAGAGCTGCTGTTGTGCGGCGGCGGCCATCTTGCTTCGGTAGAGCGAGAGAGACTTTCGAGTGAGCGAATCGCTGCGAGAATCGTGTTATGACAGTTGCAGCTGCGGGTCCCTTATATAGCGAGCCGGTTGCATGGCGCGTCTGTGTTATATTTACCAGCTGGCCCTCTGGTATGTATTGCGCAATCACCGCGCATTCCTATCGCTATGCGCGCCAGACTTTATGGCGCCTGTTTTTTTCGAATGAACTCGCGGCAATTCACGAGTATCTGGCCCAACACGTTCTGTCCACGCTGTCCAGTGTAAGTGAACATGCTCCAGTATCCCTCCCTACTTCTCACATTTTCCATTAACGGCGCTGGATATGTTTCTAATAATAGTTTGCGTAATGTCGTGTCGCGAAATTTAATAGCAACTAACGCTCTCATTACATATCGTCTCTGTTTGTTCCACTGCGCGCGTAACTCCTGTTTCTCTCGAATGGTCTTGCTTAGATATTTCGCCTGTAGTCCGGTTCTTGTGGCAAGCATTTTCTGTGCCGTGTCGACATCTCCATAAAAGATGCATTTCCTGTACTGGTATGCAGCTTCAACTGTGTTAAAAACATGACCCCATGCATGTATCCTACATGCGTAGAAATTGGATAGAAACGAGGTTTCTCCACGGAAGTATATAGCAGGAGGAGTCATTCTGATTTTATGCTGTTTAATGTTACATGCACTGTATTTATATACATAAAATGCATGCATAAATTAATGCATGCATAAATTAATGCATGCATATATAACTTAATGCATATGCATTAATGTCCACCAGTTTCCATGCAGCAATAACTTCCATAAGTACACGGTGTTTTTATGCGTGATAAATGAGTTTTCGGATTCAGCGTTAGTTAGTTGACGAGCTTATCGAGGGAGGAGTTGTTTACTGTTTCGTGCAGAATGTCTGGAATCGATACAACGTTGGTTGAGAACTGGTTGACTTTGTTTTTACACGTGATAAATGAGATTTTGCTTTCAGCATCGATTCTCTGACACTTCTGTGACAGACTTATCGAACATGTTTTTCGTTGTGAAGGATGACTTATTGTTCTAGCGGATTTGGGAGTTGATTATTAGCATTCCAGTTTAATAATAATTTTATTATGGGTGTTTTCTAACATAACTTTCTGACTTTGATGGATTTGTTATTGTGTTATAGCAGCTTATGTCAGCTGTCTGCATTGTTTAGCGTTTCCTATATAAAGCCGTCCTCAGACAAGGTATTTCTTTATACACTTACCGCCATTCTGCAACCGTCGTTCTGCTGCTGCTGCCTCTGACGTCATCACGATGCTGTCTAGTGTCGCTTTGTTTTCCGACTTGATGCAAGCCTATATCGAGATTGGCGTTGCGTTGAGCCTGATACTGTATCGATCGTAAGTACATATTGTCCGTGGCTGTTTGGTGATACGTACTCCTGTGTTTATAAAAGGTTTTAAAAGCGTCTACGTAACACACACACAGTTTAACTTTAAGAGACATCTTTTATGCGTCTGTGACCTAGTTACAATGCCTCTTGCTAAGCGGCTGGTAGTCTGATTATAAATAGCACGCGCGCCGCGTCGGCCGAGCGAGGTCGCCGTGTCAGTCTTATCAGTTTTTCGACGACCTAGTTTCTACGCGCTTCTACGGCTGTCGGTGTAGCATTACATACGCCGTGGTGGATCCAAAGTACACCGCTCACAGCAGGTCTACTCATAGTTTATTATTAACAGATGTGCATGTGCTATTTAATGTATATACGATGCTTTTAACACAGTCCTTTACCAATGGCTCAATGTGTCTTTCATTCTGATTTTTCAGCTTCCATAGAATCCACTGGGCGTTCGTGATGAAACAGTTACGTGATCGTACGCCGCTCGTGGTCAACGACGACATCGTCGACGATGGTTATCAGTCCGAGAGTTGGGACAACGAGTGCGATGACTACGCTGCATTTATAGACCACAGAAAATTATGGGCTGGCGTTATGACAGAGCTAGGAATGGTGCGGCCAATAGAGAGGGTTACCATGGAAATTGCCATGGGCTGCAATGCTATGGGTCAAGCGAGACAGCAACCTGCTAACGTTTACGCCGCATTGGTAAAACACAGAGCCCTGTGGCCGGCTGTCATGCAGGAAATGAAACTATTTAAATCACGTTCTCAGATAGAAATGGAAATGCTGTGGGGGTTTAACGATAAAGGGGAAATAGCAATACCACGTTCCGTGATAGAAATGGAAAAGGCCTGTAGGGAGTGCAGCAATGTAGTAAAACACCCACCAGTACAACGACCTACAAAACTTATTGACAGAAGAGGAAAATCACTGCCACCACTGAACTTGTGTTGAAATGGAAAACAAGATGAACACTGTGTTTCAATATATGACTTTATATGCTTTAACATGACTATTTTTAAATGAACTAATGAAAGATATTTATATGACTTTATATGCTTTATATATGGCTATTTTTAAATGAAATAACGAACGATATTTATATGCTTTAATATGATTAAATATATGGCTATTTTTCTAAATAATTAATATGATTTTATGTGTTTTAATATGATTTGATATATATGGTTATTTTTTAAATAATGATATTACTATATTTATATGATTTTATGTGCTTTAATATGATATATATATATGATTTGATATATATGGCTATTTTTTAAATATTACTATATTTATATGATTTGATATATAACTATTTTTAAATAATTATATTACTATATTTATATGATTTTATGTGCTTTAATATGATGTATCGTTATTAAATATTAAAGTTTCTTGATGATTTCATTCAATGAGGTGTTGTGTCTGTTAGCAACAGGGTAACGCGGGGCACAACGAACCAACGGTTAGGGTATCGCGGACTACATCGAACCACGGATTATATGTCTTGGAATAAAATTACTCCTCAAGGATTGGGGTAGCGCTCACATA
This sequence comes from Lamellibrachia satsuma, assembly GCA_033239005.1. Classification (NCBI taxonomy): domain Eukaryota; kingdom Metazoa; phylum Annelida; class Polychaeta; order Sabellida; family Siboglinidae; genus Lamellibrachia; species Lamellibrachia satsuma. The sequence continues at coordinate 1,927,783 of BSQZ01000056.1, forward strand.
GGGTAGCGGTCACTACGTTAGGGTAGCGGTCACTACTGAGGTCAAGGGTCGTCACACATGACATCAACAGGTCGGAATCATGTCAACATGTTGGGGTTATGACCGTTAGGGTTATCTCCAGTCGCTAGGGGGCGCTCGTGGTGGATGTAGGTCACCGCTAGAGGGCGCTGGGGGCTACCCAGAAGCCTCTATACCGGAAGTTACTGGTCACCTCTTTACTGGGCGACTCTTTTGATCCCCCATTCCGACACTATAACTACTCTCCCATCCAGCGGATACACAATCCTGTGCATTCAATGTGTATTCGACGGTTTTGCGCCAGTCACAGCAGTACGTGCAAATGCCACACAATTTCTGTTGTGCAAATGCCTCGATGTAAATACTTACTAAATAGTGTTATTATTTATGCTTGGACAAGGATTTCGTATAGCAATTTACCTTATTTCTGCATGCGCCTACATAGGGGTGTATATACGAAGCGTTAATCGGAACAACAATAACAGGAAAATTGTATAAAGCCTGTGTCGGACTAGCCATGGTACAGGTGGTGTACTTGGCACTCACTCCTCTTCCCACAATAAAGATGTGTAACTATTTTTTTAAAATGCAAATAAAGGTTATTACATATACCGCATGTTGTATTGTTTTGTAATTATGTGAGGAAGTTTTTTAGTCCTAGTTTCCATTTAGGTAGGGGAATTATATCCGGAGTAGGTGTGTCTGTATACCTACATTACCATCTCCGGACAAAATAAATGTATGTTGTGATGTAATGCTGGGTCTACTGATTTTGTATAATAAAAAGTGTAAAGATCATCTTATAAGCAATTAGCCACATCACTGGTATTTCTCCTATTCAATACGTATGAAGTGTCAACATGTACGTGACTGAATTATTTTAAATAAACAAGATGCAGACAAATTATGTTGCATTACTGCAAGGTCAAAATAATAATGATCGTTAGGGGTTTTGTCCATGAGGAGTTATGTCCGTACTCCATTTGTAACAATATTTAACAAGATTGCCATCCAAGGCAAAGGCCCAGGTGGCAAGCAGACAAGGACACCACGGGGACAGGCTTTTAATTGACGCCATTCATTCGTTGGTGCTCACTTCACTGATGTGGGTTCCAGACCAGAGGTAAGCTTACTGTCTTTAATATCTGTATCAATAAACCCGCCAAGCAGCAGTATGAGTTACACCAGCAGACAGCTTTAAAACACCATTGTTACTTTTCGACATTTTCATTCAAATAAATATAAGAAACTTTTACAATAGTTGATTCATGGAGTTCTTTACATATAACTGGTCATTGATGGTAATGATAATGAAACTGACAATGGTGGCTTGTAATGATAATGAAAAGTTATGTAGTTCCATAATGATAATACATTTCTGTTTTTACGTAATTATTGTGGCAAGGATACTGAATAATCTATGACGACTACATCCCTCTAAGAAAGCTAATTTATAACTGTAAACTGTTGTGTTTTATTTATTACACACATCAAAATCACACTAGTAGTTACAATAGTGTAGCATGTTGATTAATTAATTATTAATATATAAATTAATGTTATATATTTTATTGAATGTATGTATGCGCAATGAAAGGATGCTTTTAATTCATGTGTATTATGAGAAAGTAGTTACTGCTATTTAATATGAACAATTAAAATTGTTTCTGAGCTATATCTTCTTCTTCCCATTAATCACTGGCAAGGCGGTACTACATCATGATTTCTCCACTGGATATTGCTGCGAAAACGGACAACACAGAATACCTCCCTCCCTCCGTCCCTCCCAACAATATCCCTCCCCATCAGAAGGAAACCAGACATGCAATATCAGCATAATAAAAAAAAACCTTTGTTCACCAAACGACAGATAATTTAACCCCTGCGTTCTTTTAAATTTAATTATATTAACAATTACATACAATGAATTGTCCTTTTAAAGATGTGCATGACATGCAATATCATCATGTTTTAATTACAAAAACAATAACCTTTGCTCACCAAACGAACAGATAATTCAACCCATGCATTCTTTTAAATTAAATTATATTTACAGTGACATGCAATAAGATGTACCCTTGTAGGCGCGCATGCGCATAATATCTAATATCGACCACATAATTTTCATACAAATAATATTTGCAACATCAAATATTTAATTAAATAAAATATGAAATATTACGTTAGAAGTGACTGTATGTGCTCTACAAATGTTGCGTTTAATATGAAAACTGTGGAGAATGTTTTAATTTTTTTCTAGAATTTCTTCGTTTGAAACATTTTAGAACCTATATTTTCTAAAATGTTGTCTCTTAATTTTTTTATGTTGCGTAATTGTATGCCCAGTGCACACAAATATCGCCTTCGCGGTTCTGATGGGGCCGAGGCGTAACTAATGCGCAAATCGCACACGCGCCATGTTTATCATGCAATCGGTTCCGCTGTTTTGATGTGTAAAACTGATTAAAAGCGGCCTAAAACATAATATTTTAAAAGAATATATGAACTTGTTTTACTGGAACATATGCGGAATGATGTAAGGAACGCATTCAGGTACAAAAATGCTGTAAAAACCGTCGGCATAAAGCCGCAATAATTTAGGCCAGTTAAGTAAACGATTACCGAAATTACTTCTGTCATGTAACTACAACATGTAGTTGATTCAGATTCTGAATTAATGCCGTACGTAATTGTAATTACTTTCTTTCTTGTAACTACAACATGTAGTTTATTCTGGTTCTGAGATAATGCCATTATTACAATTGATCTATTTCAAGTATCTACAACATGTAGTCGACTCAGTTTCTGACATGGTGACGTAACTGTAATTGATTTCTTACTGTGTAATTAAAAATTACATCAATTATGTTATATATGATTTTATATATGATATGACAAAATATACAATTTTAGCAACCATATTAAAAAATACACTGAGTTTACTTAAATGTGTGTTTCAATCAGAAGATATGGTTAAAATAAAATGCATTGTCCAAAATAGTATTCACTTTGAATATCATGCAACATGAGTTACAGCTAAATTATATAACAAAATATTTATTTATTTACATGTATATTATATGGTAGTCAAACTACATTAATAGAAGCAACCTTATGGATGCAGATCTTGTTTTACACATGCTGAAGACTTATTTTGTCAATTTAATCACATTGTGTATTGTTGATGGTTGATAATTTGTTGCCGCCTTATCACCTATACACATTTTTATTGTGTGTGCACACTCAACTTATTGTAAATGATTTTAGCAAACATACTACACATAATAATTCTTAATTATAACAGCCATTACAACCAATGCCGTTTTAGCAAGTATTCTGATACGTATCATATCTTTACAGCCCTACATTTGTTGTAGACCTGGAAACTCACTTAATAATAAAAAATAAATTTGTTGTTTTAATTCACATTATTTATTTTTCAGTTGCAGCAAGCCATCAGAAAAACCAACAGAATGTAAAGGTATATGTCATATTATTAACTAGTGTAACAAATATGACACATAGATACTGTGGCAGATATGATTCTTTACTTTACCAAAAAGATGGTCTGTATAATGATACTCATCTCAAGTATATACTGAGTATAACTTGGTATGATATTAATTGCAACATCGTTATCTAAGAATATAAAACTCAAAGCTATAAATCATTTTTTTTTAGTTTAATCCATTTCTGTTGTTTATCATAAATCATGCTACTTGGGGTCTTTTTAGCAATCAGTGAAATGTGAATCAGTAATTATTATTATGGACACCTTGTAAATATGTTAATATTGGCGAGGTAGTATAACGTTTCCAATTGAACATATCACTACACGTTTGACAATTTCTAACATTTGTACTAGTTGATAATGAGAATTGTGCACATTGTCATACATTACATTCTTTATCCATCAACCACTTGCATGGAAAACTTGGTAGTGTATAGTATAGTGCAATTTCTAACATTTGTCCTTTTTTGAGAATAAGAATTGTGCACATTGTCGTACGTTAAGTTCTTTATCCATCAACCACTGGCACTGAATACTCGATAGTGTATACCGGTAGTATAGTGCAATAGTTTCCTAGATCTTCTCTTGTTTAAGGCGAAACAACTGCTGGCAAAGCTATGCAGCAAATGAGTCCTGATATGTTTGTGATAAGATACACTATTAAGAGGTAATTAAAGAAAATATACAAACCATTGAAATATATTAATTTCAAGTAATTTCAACCAAAAACAAAATGATTGATGTATATCAAATATATTGTCATTTAAAATAAATAATGTCAATCCTACAGAATATCCTTTTACATGTTTGCATTACTGAAATGACATTCTTTCTGACATTAATGTATATTCAAAAACATTTTTTCACAGAAGTGTGATGACATTGAAATACCAGATGGATCACAAGAGGATGATGACATGGAAACCTCATCAGTTAATCAAACACAGGTGATGATTCATATTTAACACCTGAATCAGTGGAAACCCTCAACATGCAATAAACAGGCCACTCTTAAAATGATCGATCACATCAATTGGTTTGAAGTATGTTTAATCAAGGTTAACCACAGCTTATACAATAGAAATATGTAGAATACATAGGTGGGGATCAAACATTCCTATTTTTAATACAACATAGTTTCCTTTCTCAGCATGTACTAGAACCAAACAAGGGAGAAAGTGTATTTGATATATAGCTTTGTCCTTAGTAAATGAATTAATTGAAAATGTTAAGATAAATATAAGGACATGTTACATCAAAGTAAAATAAGAAACGAACAATAAAAAGCAGTACAGGAGAAACTTCCTCAAAGGTAGATAAAGATATGAGGAATTATTTAGCAAAGATAGACTGGCATAACACACTGAATAATAAGACAGCAATAGAATGCTGAAATATTTTAAAACGTGAAATTGAGTGCATCATTGATTCGTTGGTAAGTTTCAATTATGGAGCAACACCCTTGTGAATTCAGAAAAAAATTATTTAGGGGACATTTTCAAACCCAGTGTGGCTACATTTAAAAAATCGTGAAACCAGTCTTATTTTATGGAAAATATTATGTAATTTGTGTGCCAAATTTTATGATCCATTCAGAATTTCTGGTGAACTTAATTCTTCAGTGATACATGATTTTAGCACTCACGAGGTATTCACGAGCACATAACCAAGTGCTACACCACAATGTTAATATGATTCCTGATTCTTCAAACTACTGTAATTTCAGTACTATTGATATATTGGCTATGTGTACTAACTTCTATCTCTAATAGAACATTTCTTCATGCATGATGAACTGTAATATCCAATAATAGGTCATTCCACATCAAATCACTGGATGGTCCACACATTATATTTTCAGAAGTTCAGATCTCTTCAGAATTTTTATCAGATATTCCCCATATACCAAAATTGAAAAAATCAAATGTTAGCTTTCTGTTCCTAGTAGTTTCGGAGATGTAGGCGTATTAAATTATACTGGTCTCACTTTGAAGGTAGTGATTTGTAGTTTATGTGTGAAAAATGAATGTTTACTCTCATATAGACAGAATACCCCATGTGCCTTCATTTTAATGTATCAGATGGTTTTGCCATTTCGCGAGATACCATCTGTGAAAAATATTTTAGTTTGAAAGACATTTTCTGGTGAAAACAACATTTCTGTACAAGAAACTACACATCCTGAGCTATAAAAGGGAGTAATTCATGTTCCAACATATTTGATGAATTGTGTATCAATAAAAAAAATCAGCTTCGCAAGTGGTGTTTCACTTTTGATAAATTATAACTACAGTATTTACCATCCAAAATTCAAATTATATATTTATACACACTGATGAATCATGAAATGTTGTGGAGTTACCATGTACATAAGTGTTCATTTGTAGCCCTTATAGAGGGTACCTTGGAACACAGCAACTGTGATTTTACAAATATTCCACGCTCTGGATGCACATCTATCTGATTTAATTATAAATAAAGTCAATGTACCCATACGTTGATATTCTAGCTATGACTTAACAAGATTTAACAATATTAGCCATCCAAGCCAAAGGTCCAGAAGGCAAGTGGACAAGGAAGCCATTGGCTTATCGAGAGTCCAACAATATTCATCTACGTGTAACCCGCCCTCCTGAGATATGTGTCAATCCTGATTTTTAAACATATTCATGCTGTTAGCAGTTCTACAATCCGTAGACAATTTGTTCCATTAATTTATTGTCCTTTGTATGAAAGAGTACTTCCTGATATCCAATCTACACTGATCCTTTACTAATTTGACCTCATGTCCTCTAGTTCTGTTATTTTTCTTGAGGGAGAAAAACATATTTCTATCAATATTTCCTACCCATTCAATATCTTAATAACTTCAATCTGATCTCCTCTTAACCTCCTTGTCTCTAGAGTTGTTAAACCACATTCTTTCAAGCGTTCTTCATAGCTAAGGTCTTTCAGTCCTGGAATAATATTAGTTGCTCTACTCTATGTGTTCAAGCGTATCTATATCCTTCTTACGATATGGTCTCCATGCTTGTATACAGTATTCTAAATGAGGTCTAACTACTGCTTTATACATAGGTAAAATTACCTTTTTTTGTATGTTATGTTTCTCCTAATCAACCCAAGAATTTTATTACCCTTTGAAGCTGCAATACCACATTGCTCTGAAACTTTCATATCAGCGCTTATTGTAACTAATAAGTCCTTTTCTTTTCTAGTAGTAGTACCCATAACAGTATCTCCCATTTTATACTTTACACCCAAGTTCCCATGTCCTGTATGTAGCCATTTGCATTTTCAAAAACTGAACATCTGCCATTTCTAAAACCATTTCACTATTCTGGATCGTTTTGCAAATGTTGTTTAACACCATCAGTGTTAACTTTTCTAAACATTTTTGTGTCATCCCCAAATTTCAGTACATTACTTGTTATATTGTCATCTAAGTCATTGATATAATAAAGAATAATAAAGGTCCTAATCCTGATTCTTGTGGTACCCCACTTAAAACTTATTTCCAGAAACTTCTCCATCTACTACAACATGCTGTCTTCTGTCAGTCAGCTATTGTTCTGTCCAGTCAATTATGCCATCCCTGGTACTTTATCAAAAGCTTTCTGGAAATCTAAGTAGATAATATCTAATGGCTATCCCTCGTATATCCACTTGGTGATTTCTTCAAAAAAAAAACATTTATTAAACATGATCTCGCTTTTAGGAATCCATGTTGAGATGAATTTAATAATTTATGCCTAACAAGGAATTCCACCATATGGTCTTTAATTAACCTTTCTAATAATTGACAAATTACTGACTTTAAACTCACTGGCCTGTAATTATCTGACTTATTTCTTAAATCTTTTTTAAATAATCGAATGATGTTTGCTTCTTTCCATTCAAATGGAACAACTCCCTCTTTTAATGACAAGTTAAACACTCTTGCAAGTGGTGTACTGATTTGACCTACTGTTTCCATTAGTAGTTTTGGAGGAATTCCATCCACTCCCAGTGATTTATTATCCTTCATTTCCTTTATTTTCTTAACTACCATTTCTGGAGTTTCGATTAACGGCCCTAAATAGTCAGATTTACCCTCCTGAAATTTAGCATCTGGAACTGGTAGCTCTTCCATTGGATCCCTTCCATCACATTCTGTCCTGCAGCCTTGTCACCTGGCAGACTGTTATCATTCTCTCTCTCTCACCCATCATCCGGTCACCTTTCCCTCAACTTTGGGGTTAAGAACTGCTGTACTAGAAGGTCACAAAATTATTAATCTCAGAAACTACTAGGAAGTAGGAAACTAAAATTTGAGATTTGTTCAATTAGGTATTTGGGGAATATCTGGTAAAAACAGTGAACATTGTGCTCACAAAAAGGAAACAATTCCTTTGACGTGCCAGTAACGAGTAGGCCAAGTGGATAAATCCATGAGTAGGCAAAGAGAATGTAGGTCTTAATTGGTCAGAAGACAAACTGAGAAACCCCTAATTAGCCAGAATTGGACAAAATTGGGACTTGGGCAAAATTAGCATGAATAGTGTTAGTTACTTTTATAGCATTTGATGTTATTAAATGTGTAAACAACGACAAGTAAAGTGTTTTGAATGGTGCCTTCCATCAACTCAAGTACATAGACTTATAAAATAAAAAAATAACAGTCCACTTGCATCTAATCAGCAATTTTACCAACATAAATGTAACTGTAACTTTAATTAAATTGAAGTTTAAAATTCATGAATTGGTGTGAGGTTAATATATTTTTATTGGGAAATATCTTAATTCATGGTAATGTAACTAAAAATATTTTTAGTTAATTGTTCCTTGTCTGATATACACATATTACACACAGCCTCAAATTCAAAACAACACTTGCACTGACAATCTGTTGTCCTCTAGTTAATTTTTTTAAAGTAGTGTTTGTACATTTTAGTTGCATCACCTAATTATGATATTATCTCAACAATGTGCAGTTATGCCCATTTTGTGGAATTTCCTCTGCTTTTGAGGTATTTTCTAGAATGTTATTGTAAGGTGGCAGTAATGTGGTTTTCTCAAGTGTCATGAATACAACATTGTATTAATTAGCATGACTCATCTTTAAAACCTTAGTTCTTAGCCAGTCACTGGGTTCAAATAGCAAATTATCTATGCATATTTTATATTTGAATGTTTTCATTTGTAAAATAAAACACATGTGAACACAGTAATACATTTTTTAAGTAGATGATATATTTTTCATTTTATATTACAGTGTCGCTGCAGCAGATGAACTTTGGGATGAGGAAACACATTGTCTTCAACTCTTGTTTGAAGACCGTTCTCACACTGTGAATGTAGTATGTAGAGATCCAAGCTTCAATGCATTGAATACGATTGTGGGTACACTTGCTGTGAGAGAGCAAGCTTTCATGTACATGATCTTATATGGGCAAGGCAGCAGAGAACTGAAAACATACCTACCGACAAGGGACAATCAAGTGACAATTTCACAGAATTTTAACAAATATCAATTAAATCTATATATGTTAAGTTCATAATAAACATATTGTATTTACTAAACGTTCTATTATAAATTTGCATAGAATATCATCTTGTTATGATATGTGTAATTTCGAAAGATAAGCAGATGCTGAGCTGCCCTGAGTGGATTTTGTTAGTCATATCATGCTGATGACATTGCACTGCTTGTTCCATAAACTAAGGCGATGCAAAGATTGTTATATCTTTCTTATACTCAAGGATGTGACACTGACAATGATATACTCTTTAATAGAGTAAGGTCTCGGATAATGTTCTATGATTGATATTAAGCTTGGTGATGTAGTATTGAATGCAATTATGAAAATCTTGGACATAATTTGTGATGAAAATTATATCAAATACAAAGAAGTCTTTAGTGGAGATGTAATATTGTTTCTACTCTGGCAATTCTACTTCTGTACAACGAAGGTGAAGAACAAGCTTTTTGCAACTTAAATATATTGCAGTAAATTCCATACAGTGTATTTTTGTTCATTATGGGCTAATTATAGAAAAGCCAGTTGTGCAGCTTTTTATAATTTCTTATTACATTGCATTTAGCATTTTGCACAGCCTACCTAGATGAAATGTAGTGCTAGTCTTATGCTTGCTATACAAGCATTGATTGTTGTAATATTCAGATTATAAAAAAGTATTAGTGCAAGCTGTTTTTTTTATGCAGGATATCTGCATCCACAAACAACTTTGTTCAAAGTACTGGAAATAGGTACGAGTACAACTCCTCTGTACTTTGCATGAAATGGGTACTTGCAGTTTATACACTCTTGTAATCTAGTACAGTGTAGTAGTATTACATGTTTTATTGTTATGTTGACATGATGTATATTCCTGTACTGTTTTGTATGAAATAAAACTGATTGAATTGATGACTGATTGAAGTGACTAAGAATAATATGGCTCTTCAATATATTACTTCATAAATTCCCTACTACTGTAATTGGTGGTACTAAAACATGGATTAAATGGTGCTCTGTTTGTTTTTAAATGCTGTTTGTGTCCTAACAATTGGTGAGAGGTTGGCCCTCAAAATACGAGGGAGATGGGATGTTGTTACCCCAGCCACACCCCTCCTGACCACCTCAAGACAACTGAAATTGGATTGTGTAGACCTGTAGTATTCATGCATACCATGTATTTGGAATAAAAAATTTTCAATGAAAGCACAAACTAGCATTTTTACCAGGATGATTTATTAAAACAACAGTAGCACCATTAAAATAATTGTGGGTATTCATTTGTTAAAACATAACAGTAAAATGCGAATGACAATGCCATGGTGGTTTACAAATTCAGTAACATGGGTTCATAGGCTAGGCATGGTGTTTATACACATAATTTTGCACAAGCTAACACGCTTACTAGCCAGTTTTGATATATTTATTACCACTACTTAACTTTATGAATTATACAAAATTTTATGTAAACGAAATAAAAAAATATCACTGGTATACTTGACAAACCCTCCCAGATGTGTTGTTAAATTCCCAGAAAAGAAGAAAATCCCGGATTGTAGGTTTTTGTGTGCAGTTTAAAGTTTCTGGTGACCCTCAATGAGAGGAACAGTTGGATGTTCCAAGAGGGTGCAGTTGGAAGTTTTTGGTGACCTTCAAGGCCCGTCAAGGGGGTGCATTTGGAGGTCCCAATGGGGTGCAGCTAGAGGTTTTTCGTGAGCTTCAAGGGGGATGCAGTTGGAGGCTTTTGATGGGCCTGAAACCTCCTGCACTTCGAAACTCAAGTTTTCAGGTATACTTCGGATTATTGCTATAGTATAGGTACGTAAACATGTCATGTAACTATCGCTCAGCAGACTTGTATTACAAGTTAACATTTTACGAATTGTGAAAACTATTCATTAATAATTTAGGGTAGGATTAATGTTCATATACCATCCGATGTGAATCGCAGCCAACCGAATTTGTTTCGAAGAATCAATCCACACAGCCACGGCCAGGCTAGGATGTGTCCGAGACTGAGTGACCGTCCCGCGTATTTCCGTCAATCACAAATTGCATATTAAATAATTAATAACAACAATATAATATACTGTTCACTATAATTATATTCATATAATGCATAATATACGAAATGTTCATAGTGTAAACACTCCGGCAATTCCTATGCCATGGGCTAGCGAATTGATAATAACCACAGACAGATGAATTATTATTTATGACTTTTGTTGTCCTCTTCCAATAACTGTCCTCGCATAAAATACTGTTCTGCCCGCAATGCCGTCGACGGCCCCAATATCACTCTTGTACTATACTGTATATTAAATATAGTTTTTTTTATCGTATTGAGACATCCCGTGTTCAAACAGAACTTTACGTACCTGGTGTCCGCCTTCGTTTACATTTCGCAAGTGTTTATGTGACACTATCACAAACACGGGCAACTGAATCAGCTTGAGCCCCTGTAACTGATATATATATATATATATATATCAGTTACAGGGGCTCAAGCTGATTCAGTAGCCCGTGATCACAAAAAGGCTAACAAAACATATACCTTCCGGTCTGCGTAAGTCGGCATCTGTGCATAAAGTTTTTAAGCAGACCGCTTTTTTTGTATATATGTCATTCTTTGAAATATTCCAATGAACCTTTAGTATATGTTCTAAATTAGTTTTACAGATAATGTTCCAACTTCACATCGTTGGAAAATCTACTAAATAAAATATATGTGCCCGGTCCTCTTAAAGAAGCGGTCCGGTATGCACTTGCAGCCACTGGTCGACGTATGCTGCCTTTAGACTTTATATATATATATATATATATATATATATATATATATATATATATATATATATATATATATATATATATAAACCTTTACTTAATATGTCACAGGCCATTGAAACTCAGCTCCACTAATGCATAACATATTTCTGCAGTTCATTATAGATGTGAGCATAAGCTATGCTTAAACGGTGCGACTTGCGTTGATGTTTTCGGTGGCGGAATAATTTGCACTTGCTCAGCCTCGCACTTTGGCAAATATTGCCAAGGTAAGTGTACTCTTCCCCTGTCCTCTTACGCCGAACTAGTCGCACAGCCCGGAGACACGCCACCTTCCTCTGTCCCGAGACACATAATTGACATTTCAATCTGCATGGCACGTTCTCACGAAAATGGGACAATTTGGTTTTTAAAATGTCCGGGTTTGTACCATTGCACTGTACGGTAAATATTACTATTAACTGGGTTAATCGAATCGATATAACCAAGAGCTTCCCATGTATGTATGGTTTTCCCTATTTACAACCTATATTTCCATGGCTAAAATAGATCAAATGTGTTTTGTTTCCCGTTTCTCTGCAATTGATTTTTATTATAACAACAAAAACGGTATAAAATATAGAAGGTGGGTTACTTTACATATAGAATGTGTCATTTCATTTAGGTCAGACTTATGTATAATAACTAGTACAAAAAGTACATGTAATACCCAAATAACTCATGTTATCACGTAGTAAACGCATTAGTGTTATGTTCAAGTCGCACGTAGTTGGTGCACCAGACTACACGTTATTGGTTCACCAGACTACACGTTGTTGATGCACCAGACTACACGTTGTTGATGCACCAGACTACACGTTGTTGGTGCACCAGACTACACGTTGTTGGTGCACCAGACTACACGTTGTTGGTGCACTAGACTACACTTTGTTGGTGCACCAGACTACACGTTGTTGATGCATCAGACTACACGTTGTTGATGCACCAGACTACACGTTGTTGATGCACCAGACTACACGTTGTTGGTGCACCAGACTGCACGTTGTTGCTTGTACTATATCTGGATTTATTGTTTGAAATGTTGACATTAATTATGGAAGTACGACATTGATTGGCAGTACTTCACTTCCCAAAACCTGCAAAACTACAACATTTAATCAAATTTTAGGAACGCAAATTGTAGTGAAACCTAGGATGGAATTTGAAGAATGATACCTTGGCATACATTTTTAGAAACAGCACAGATTTAGAAACAACACAAACTTTCACTGTTCTGTTGTGGGAAGAAAAATACCACTGGGCACCTCTCACTGTCATCATTCATAATGTGTTCTTTGAAGAACAAATAAGTAAAATACAATCGTGAACACACATAAAAATACAATCGTGAACACACATAAAAATAAAAAATCTGAAACACCTAATTGTCCCGTTTTTCACGAAAACGTGCCACATATGTTGGTAGACTAAAACAATAAATATTTAATTATATCAAGTTCATTGCATTTGATGGGGATCAAATTAAAATTAAAATACTTTCAAATACAATTATTCCACACACAAATTTCACTAAAAATATGGAAACCCTGACATATATACATATGCACGTAAACATGAATGCACTTGAGTACATATGTATTTGCTTACTTTATGTATATATATATATATATATATATATATATATATACATAAAGTAAGCAAATATATATATATATATGTGTGTGTGTGTGTATTGTGTGTGTATATATATATATATATATATATATATATATATATATATATATATATATATATATATATATATATATATATATATATATATATATATATATATATATATATGATTACACATATATTCCTTTACTTAAATAAGTACGTGGAAATATGTTGCATCTCAGAGTTACTTACAAAATAACGGTAATACAATTAATGTTTTTTTAGAGGAGTTTACGTGTGCTAATGGGGCATGCTTGAACGGAGCAACGTGCGTGGATATTTTTGGAAATACAGTGGCAACGAGCACAACCAGATGTACATGTCCCTCGACATACACTGGCAGACGGTGTGGACGTAAGTGCTGATTCAGGAGGAATCTATTGAAACAGGTGTTTCGTTTTCTACAGAGGCAAACGATATTTACGAACAGTTATGCGCATTTCCAGTTTCCCCAGCACACACAAAGACGCATGCACGCACACTGACATGTGTGTAAGCTTGTGTTCGTGTCTACGGGGAGTAGATCCATCAAACGGTATAATGACACAAGTCACAGAATTACGGAAACTTAGACAGTTCGCGAAATGATGGTTTCACACATGAAATAACACGGACATGTCTCTGGGGAGTAAATCCATCAAACGGTATAATCACACAAGTCACAGAATTACGGAAACTTAGATAATTCGCGAAATGATGGTTTCACACATGAAATAACACGGACATGTCTACGGGGAGTAGATCCATCAAACGGTATAATGACACAAGTCGCAGAATTACGGAAACTTAGACAGTTCGTGAAATGATGGTTTCACACATGAAATAACACGGACATGACATACCGCATCGCTACTGTTGAAACGTTTGTTTCAACAGTTTTACAAAAATAGTTTCAATCAACAGTTCAAAGATGTTCCGAGAATCCTTGCAAGTCTGGATCGACGTGTGAGAACGTTGGCACCTCTAAAATACGATGTATCTGCCCTGCTGGCAAAACTGGCAAATACTGCGACGGTAAGTACATGTCTCCCTTTCACAATGCTGTGCAGTATTTCTTTAGCGATGCTGTTGCGACGAGTGATAAGTCCGAACTAGTGTAGCTTCCTTCTCTTAACTATATTCAAGAATGCTTTTGTGGTTCTACTGCACCACAAATTCACTGGTCTTTTAATCTTTGTAGGATATGTTCAGAATTCTTCGACGACACTCCACCTCTATTGTGTTACAGACGAACACAGCGACAATAATAGTTATATAAGAAATTTTATATAGTATATACCATAAATATTTGTGTATTTTAAAAATGCTAAGTATATGCTAATTTGTAGGGAACGTCAAATGCACAGATAACCCGTGCCAAAACGAAGGAATATGCGGTGACATCCCTAATGGAGTCAGTTGCGCTTGTACAACCCTGTACACTGGGTGGGACTGTCAAAGTGCGTAGTTTGTTTCATATATGCAATCAAAACGCTTGGTATTTAGCCAGCAAACAGTATAGCCTTTGCTGTTTTTTTATGTATGTATGAAGAAATGCTATGAAAGTAGGTTATTATCATGATGTGCTTCTCGTTCTCCGTAGTTTTGTGTAGTCTGTCTTATATCCAGTTATGTGTCAACTTATATTCAGTTTGTATATTGTACCACAGTTGAAATGGGAGAATTGCGTGAGGGGGGATATGAGAAGATCTGGGGAGGATGAAAAGTGGAGAGAGGGGGCTGCCGATAGAAAACTAGGAAAGAAAGAACAGAAACCGTGGCTCGTCAATACTGTGGCTGTACCTGACCCCAACCCCTGTACAGCAGGGAACAAGGAAGAATATCACATATTGTCATTGTGCATTCTTTGCTCTAAAACCCATTAGGGAACTGCCATTTCGCTTGCAAGGTTCCGTTATTGCCAACTGGAATTATATAGTTATATTTACAAGTAATCCACGGGCGAAAACCCATTATTGCACGTACATCATTAGTGCCATGCTGGTTGTACGTATTAGTACAATACCTGACGCTCTACAAAACAGGAACGTATTGCTGGAAATGTTCCTAGATTAAAGAAACCATTTGGTACAGTTGAGCATGATGTATAATGTCAGAGATTACTATATAGCCAATGGCTGGTTTAAAGGTTCGTGTAATATAAGTCAATGTGTTAATTACAATAACACTAGCTCCACTAAATAAATACATTTGTTAAACTGATATCAATATTTAAAAAAGATAACGGGATATGTCTAGCTCCGGTAATCATAGTGCAATGTGTGACATACCAGATCATGAACTGCGTGCTCGCGCGCGTGCGCTTGTGTGGCATCGAACGAATATAACATATATTCTCCTCCAATTTAATACATCGAGTATAACATTGTTATTCCTTTAGCACGCATATACAGATGCGCCGAATTCCCTTGCAAGTTGGGATCGACATGTAAGGACATTGGCTCCGTCGACGTCCAGTGCACGTGCGTTGAGGGCTACACTGGAAAATTCTGCAAAAGTATGTACTCCACTTATTCTAATGTTCCCTAATGTACCTACTAACCTGACTAATCACCCGTAGATAATATGCTTGTTGTGGGGGCACAGTCCCAATCCTATGCTTTCATCCGGGGTAGGGCTTTTGTCAATAAAACTCAGAAACAAAATAGGTGCCATGGTCCAATAAAACGGAACACGAAGACGTTTATTGACGACACTAAACATGAAACAAAAAGTTATATAAACATGTCATATATTACAATCAACAAGAAAATGGTTGAGTGGTACATTGACTCCGATGTTGTCTTGTTTCTACAAAATGCAGTTGTTTACAATACTTCTTTCAGAACCTGCCACATGTCCTTACGCCCCCTGCCAACATGCCGGGACGTGCATCGATAACCCCGTTGCAGGTGGCAAAATCACCTGTAAATGCAAAAGAGGATATGCAGGCGATTATTGTGAAAGTAGGTGAACGGTGCTGCGAACAAGTTTGTAATATATGTCAGTATGTTCGTGTTTTCATTTAGCTGCACTGCATTTCACGTTCAGCCGTGTATATCAGAGTAATGTTTCAATGCCCTAATGATATTCAGACTTCAGTTAATACGTCATTAGTTTGTAGCTTCGAATCTGCGGAATTTCTTATTCATCTTGACAGCTAATACCACAGTAACGCTAATTCAATTCAGTTGTAAATGGCTTTTTAAGCCATATATAGACATTTACGCTAAACCGCGCCTATTATCGTTATTTAGAGTGTGCTGGTAGAGTTCACACGTACACTACACCGATCGGCTATTGAATAATTCACTACAAGTGTTATTGTTTGTTCTAATGAAAACAGTGAAAGGATAGCGTTTGCAGACATCAAAAATAAAACGTAGTCTAACAAATAACGATGTGTGCTATTGTTGTGTAGGCCAGTTACGAATACTGTGGGTATTGTATACGGCATATAACCACCATCACACCTTGATTGAACATTCAAACGTTGCTAAGTGGTATTGGTGAATGGTTTGATGGTTAACGCCATTGTTGATACAAGATTGCAACTGTGCAGTGGACGGTGTACGTAACTTGGAACAATAGTAGAAAATATAGCATAGCGTTTTGAATATGTGTACATAGTGACTTCGAAAGGTAATTCGACTGTTCGGAGGAAGGGTAATTGTGGAGTTAATTTCTAAAAAAAATAATATTGTTAAGACTCCTTTCTGGGGTCGTATATAAACCCCTGAACGTTTGGCGCCCGTTGACAAAAGCGTCTCGGAGGAGCAGCGTAACAAACAAACCCTAACTCGATGGTAGTATCAGTTGCTACTCAATGCTGCAGTCGTAAGGTGATCCATTGAATCGAAAACACCATAGGACAACACATTACATGCAAATGATTTAAATTATCCATGTGATACTTTCTTGTGCTGCTTTATGCCGATATGTAATAGGCACTATCCCATCAAATAAAAACATTAGTTTACATAGGTTAGTATTATTGTAACTGCGTCCTTAAAAATGAGAACGAGGACACGGTCATGACGTATATAGATAAACAGTGTTTTACAAGATTGCTTTTAGCAATATATTAATATTCGGCAAAGGATTCATTATATCGTTGTTACCGCACTAAACACTTCGACACTGCAAGGAAAATTACAAAGTTTGCTTTATATAACGTCAAAGTAGGTGTCAGCTTAAATTGATTTCAAACGGGCCTATTTTACAGGAAAAGTCACCTGTGCTGACAGGCCGTGCGAGAACGAAGCCAACTGCCTTAGCTTAGTTGGTGACAAAACGATTTGCGACTGTCCCGAGCAGTATGGTGGGCGTTATTGTGAACGTAAGTGAAAGGTCTGGAACACGAGGGAATATTTGTTTCTCTGACTTATGTGTAATTCACAAACTACCTTTACTTCTTCGCTTCGTGTTTTGTTCACGAGAAGTGCACTAACAAGTGAGTGAGTGATTGATTGAGTGAGTGAGTGAGTGAGTGCGTGAGTGAGTGAGTGAGTGAGTGAGTGAGTGAGTGAGTGAGTGAGTGCGTGAGTGAGTGAGTGAGTGAGAGAGTGAGTGAGTGAGTGAGTGAAACACTGATCTCTAGTCAAACAGTTTTTATCATGCAATACAATGTGTCGTTTTCCGGGTATCTGATTGTACTAACCGACGTGATTATATTAAGCGGAGCGTGCAGCACGGCGGGAACAGTGAATGATTCCTTCCCAGCCATGTTCAGTCTACTAAACGGCTGATTAAAATTTCCGCGTTTATGTATAATCAAATGAAAGGAATGGTCGTGCCGAGCTATTACGAAGACTGTGACGTTTTGTAGGAGATGTCAAGTGCGTCGATAGCCCGTGTAAGAACGGAGGATCTTGCTCTGATATCGTCGGAGGCGTGACATGTCAGTGTACCCTTGGGTACAAAGGAGCACGGTGCAAAAGTACGTTCATTTTTTAATTTCATGACAACATATAGTTAACTCTATCTTTTAAATACATCTACCCAAATTAAATAATATTAAACCGATATAGTCACACCATTGTTATTTTCTCGTGTATTCTGGTGTGCTTCAGCAAAGAAGTTTTATTCATATCGTTATTCCCCAAACACATCGACAGGGTTTTCCCGGTATCTGCGGCAGCTTGTTTGTTGACTCAACACAAGTTGATACTTGATTACACTCTCTGTTTTGAACTGACCACCCAATGTTTAACAGGATATCGATGGACTACTTCGACTTAGTTATGTTAAACCTGTGAGTGCCTATATCAGCTACTACCGTACGTAAGTAATTTGTGTAAAATGTCACGGTATCTCGAACATAATAAACGTTTTAAAAGATACTTTGATTCAACCAAATCAACCCCTTAACTCTGCAATAGATTTCCCGCCAGTTTCTAATGTTAGATCTATGTCTGATGAACAATTTCTTTCAAAACTGTCCATGGGAACAGTTAAAATAAAAACTGAAACACTGTTGTATATATCAGTGTTGAAGAGTTCAGTGTAGCACAATAAAATAAACAGCTATTACGTCCCTGAACAAGTATTGTAATCACAACTAAACACGGTTTGCAATCTTTCAATTTCCCCCATTTCGTCGTAGGTTATGCGAGATGCCCAGATCAGCCTTGTCAACACAACCGATTGTGCCTTGATGGGAATGCAGGACGCCCAGTGGTTTGTTTCTGTGAATCGGAGTACACCGGCAAATATTGTGAAAGTAAGGAATTGTTTTACACACGCGCGCGCACCACGCACAAGCACACTGGCATTCACATACCGACACACACCGGCAAGTGCGGTATCAGTCAGATGAGTCGGTGACGTGTCTATGACGTAACTATGACCATAGAGATATAAACTAGAGAGGTTATGACCAGGTAATTAACGATTATGTACATCGGCCATATCGTAGTTCCAAAAAAGCGTAAAAATGCGAAACTATTCGTCCTGATGTTGAAGGGCAAGAAGAATTGTGTCACTTATAACACTTGCCTAATAATCATAGCTATACAAGAAGAAGCAAATAATTACAGTATGCAACATGATTACAACTTAACTAATTATATTTCAATATAAATTATGAAACATTAGTTTTTAGACTAGATAGTCACCGTAGCATAGTTCAAGAATACGTGTAAAGTAAAATGTAAAACTTGTAAAGACCAGCATAAACAAAACAATTATTTTGTGTAGCTACAATAAATCAATATTTATACAGTCAATCTCTTATGTTAACCAAAATGTTAGCAGTGTATTTTTTTTAAGATGAAAGTTTCTACAACACATTGAAGAGCTGTCAAGTGAGTTCCATAGTATTACACCTTTGGCTGAAATGCACATTCTCTTTAAATTGATACGAGCATAGTTTGCTTAAAGGTGGAACTTTGTCTGGTTACATAGACAGACTTGTACAATGTAAACAACTTTTGTATACAGCCTAAAATAATGCTTACCGGGTATGGCACATCTTCCGAAGTGAATAATGAAATAATACCTTTTATATATCATAACATATTAACATAACATAACATATATATATATATATATATCATAACATATTTTATATATCATAACATATTATATATATCATAACATATTATATATATCATAACATATTATATATATCATGACATATTTTATATATTATAACATATTTTATATCGTGTTGTGTGTTGCGCACGTTCGAATTTAGACCGCTGACAGATGTGTTATTGTACTACTGTTAAAACTAATTTAGCTGTGCTTGAGACTACAACTACGACCACAACTACGACTGAATTGACTACTACGATAGACCCGAATTCATTATCGAATCAAAACGTTGTTAACGAGACCATAAGCACGAAGAAAATGGCTGCAGGCGTCGTCGCTGTCGGCGCCTTCGCCGCTGGAGCAACGGCTGTAGTAATGTACATGACAGCGGTGACTGGGGGCGCAGTCGGGGCGGCTGGAGCCGTTGGGGTCGCTGCTGCTACGTACGTATAATAATAAATCATAATTTAGGTTCTTTAAAAGCGCATATGTCTGTACTAAGCATATCAATACGCTTTACAATAAAACAATACACAAAATAAATGCTTATAATCCAAATATTTAAAATATATATTGTATAATATTATTAAATAAAAACTCATTTAAATTTAATTTAACAATATATATATATATATATATATATATATATATATATATATATATATATATATATTATACATATATATATATATATATATATATATATATATATATATATATATATATATATATATATATATATATATATATATATATATATATATACATATATAGTTTACATATATATATATATATATATATATATATATATAGTTTACATATATTACATTACTATATTACATATAGTTTATATATATATATATATATATATATATATATATATAGTTTATATATATATATATATACGTATATGTACTAAATTAATTAATAATAAGTACAAACACAGTATACTTGATGACACACATTAAAATAATATAATGAAAATGAAAATAAATACATGTGACTAATGTCATCACTGCGTATGTGATTTGAAGCGCCGATTTAAGCTAGTTTGTGAAGGTAATAGTACAAATTGTTTTATGTAATCACTGATAATAATTTGTGATGGCTGCCCTAGAAAATACACGTTTCGCTCCAACAAAGAACCTTTACGTGCTAGTAACGTTATTACTACAACTGTCATTTGAAGCGCAGATCAAGGCTCGTTTGTTGCGCTATGCAATAATTAATAATTATGAAACCATCCACCAATGTCACACAGGGGACAAGCGGCTACAGGCACGGGGGCTGCACTGGTACACGCAACAGATGTAGCTTCAGCCTTTGTGTCTTCTATGCTTACGTCCCATAAGAAAAGCGACGACGAAGAAGAAGGACATTGACAAAGAAGACGCCGACGTCAGTCCTACCGCAGACAACACACGCTTGGGAGGGTGCGACGGCTCAGGAGCACATTTCGGTCATTAAATATTTCATGATTTGACAAATGCATTGGTGTCGTACAAACCAATAGTTCATGATGACATATATTTTTATATTATTTCTATTAGTTTTTCTTTCAGTTCAGCTACACGTCTATATATTGGTAGGACATCAACACCACGTGATCATCATGATACACGTGTTAGGGTTTGGGTTATACATAGGGCTTGGGTTATGGTTTGAGTTAGGGCTAGGGAATCCTGTTGGTTATCTCGTCACTGGGGCCACTGCTGCCGTAGTGTACGTGGCATGGGGACGCAGGGACAGTCATTGGGGTCCTTCGAACGGCAGGGGTCACTGCTGTCCCTTGCAGCTACTGCTACGTCGTCTTCATACGTCACTCACATAGGAGTCAGTTACACTTCATGTATGTAGTAGCTAAACATTAGCAAGTTAACCGTTTTCAGAGATTCTCTTTGTCAAGACATAAATGTATTCAGCCAACAAGATTGAAAGGTGTCAAGTGTCGAGCTGTGAGATGCTACAACTTGACGCGGCTTATTAAAAGACGTGTACATATTTTGGGGTGACATTCTCAAAAAACTGTTACGCGGATTAATATTTTAACAAAATTGCAATGTGTGATAGTTGCCCTAAAAATGCACGTTTCGCTCCAGCAAAGAACTGTTACATGCTATTAATGTCATCACTGCAGATGTCATAATAATTATGAAAATGTCCACCTCAAAACTTTCATATAGGGGACACACGGCAACTGGCACTCGGACTGCATTTGTGCACGTATCATAATTGTTGCTTCGGCGTTTGTGTCTTCCCTGCTTCGTCCAATAGCATAAGAAGACGAAATTGACGATCGTCGATCCTACTGCAGTCAATTCGCAGCTGACAAAGCCCTCGATGTGCATTTCTCTGTGATGCCACACACATACACACTCGAATTTAATTACAAATGCTCTTCTATTACACATGCACACACGCAGGCACGCACGTACACGCGCTAACCACGTTCATGTGAATTCTCACAGGATGCTAAAAATATTGAAAACACCATTGTAATGTGCCACATTCAAACATGTATCACCATTTTTTTCCCAATTACAACGTACAAATGCAACTTTCTTTGAGTGCGGACACTTTCCATTTCCTTGTTTTGCAGATCATTCAAAACAAAATAAAAACAAAACGTTACGAGCGTAATTTACATACTCAACGTCGTGTCTGACAAGGAAATAGTGTTCTTCTCAGCAATCGTTATGCACATAAACAAACACCCAGCGCGCTCACACACACATAATATTCGAATGAATACACTTTTGTCAGCACACATAAATCAGTTTTATTGAAAAATTACAAAACACGATATATTCAGTGTGATATAATTGCAAAAATCGATGGTTGTACAAACTTGTGTACGTGCATGTCTATACTTGTGTTGTTGAACATACACCAGCGTACTGATATTCGTCAGATCGTCCTTTAATGGCAATTTAAAACAGACACATTAGCTGCATTTGGGAATAGTCACGTTGTACAGATCGTATGTGTATTGTATAATGCATAGACGACGTCACTTTGCCGAAGACCAGATGCTTGTCACTGTCTCCCAATTAGGCAGAAACGAGTCGTTGTCAGTGGCGGAAAGATTGTCATCCTCTTCATCGTCGTCGTCGTCGTCTCGTCTTCTCGAGCCAATCAAGGCGGCTATGAGCCCGGACGCTACTTGCATCAGGTAGCCCCCCTCTGTTGCTACTGTATGGCCCCTGTAATGTAACGCCACTTTATCATATTACCACAGCCACCGTCCCAGCAGCCAGAGCGCCAACACCAACGCCTGCTGCCACCTTAGTCTTCGTACTCAAGTCTCCAGATGGCGCTTCTGTAGTGACACGCATACCCTTACCGCCAGACATTCCTTATAGTAACAGTAATATAATATTTGGACAATGGCGCGTTACAATGCCAGACATTAGTTGTCGAGGCCGATCAACATGACAACATGCAACTAAGCGTGTAGTGTTTCAAACGAATTGTGGGAAACAAAAAAGGCAAACAAGTTGTAAAGCTAAACGTAACTTAGAATGTGCAGTATCCAGTCCAAGGAACCGTTCAAAGAGTTCTACACTTCATTCCTCGGCAGACCTGTTCTTCACAGTATGTTCACAAAAACGTCGCGGATGAACAACATTTGAAAACATGAAAGGACAAGAACCACAAATGAAACGACCGGAACTATTGAATTATCTCGGAATATCACAGTCGCCTTTGCTTTGGAGATACTATAAGTGTATGCATCATTTCTCATAGGATATTTGTTGTATCTTGGTGTACGTTATACGTTGTAATTGCGAAATTACAAGAGACGATGTATAGAACAAGACTGTTAGGGACTGTAGTGTTAGGACCCTGTTCAGGTAATGCCTGTTGACTGTTGTTGCATGGAATATCCATGTGTAGGAGAGAGTCATTATTGTTGTGCTGTGGATGTGGAACATGATTGAATGCGGTTGTTGTACACTTTACGATTCTGGACATGTTCCATTTCCTCCCCCCTTTTAGTGTAACGCATGTTAACCTCCATGGTTTGAGAGAATTTGAGTTGCCCCTTCCCCACGTGTCACGGATTCTTAACCCTTACGTGATCCCCGATTTTTACATCGATTGACTTGACACCAGGTTTACGGTCGTGATACGTTTTGTAGCGTTGTTGCTTGGTTAAGACTCTGTGCGATTTGCTCATGATCCTTAGTCACGTTCGTAAAGTGAGTTATCTGGAGTTTAGTTTTACCACGCCTTCCCCTCATCAGTTCGAACGGAGTTTTACCCGTAAGGCCGTTTGGGGTTGCATGATAAGCCCTTAGTCTATCCCGTGTTGCCCTAACCGGAGTTTTGCCCTCTAACTTGCCCACCTGGATTCCCTCCTTCACGGTACGGTTCATACGTTCTACGAGCCCGTTTGTCTGAGGATGATATAACGATGCAAGTGAGTTATGCCATTGCTATCTAGGAAGTCTTTCATTTTGTGAGATACGAGCTGCACACCATTATCTGTCACTAGGGATTCAGGTGTACCTTCTCTAGCAAACACATTGTCCAGGAACTGAATCATCTTATCAGTTGTTACCTCCTTTGCGAATTCCACTTCACACCACTTGGAGTAGTAGTCTACAAGAACCATTACAAACTTGTATTTGGGATCGTCAAACGGTCCCATAATGGCAAATGCTAGTTTTTGCCAGACTCCGTCTGGTAACTGCACAGGTTGTAGCGGAGTGGAGTGGCAGGTGTAGACGTTGTCACTTGTTGCGCAGTGCGGGCAGTTCCGAATTGCGTCTTCCACGTGTCGGTCCATAGCTGGCCACCAGTAGTGTTGACGTAGTCGTTTCTTCACGAGCGTCATGCCGAAATGTCCTTCGTGCGCGAGTTGTATCACACGTGATTGTTTCGGGGATGACAATTCGGTCGTCTTGATGCAGTAGCTCATCGTTGATTGATAGTTCATCAGATACGTCGTAGAGCGCTTGCAGACTAGCAGACAATGTCTTGCGCGCAGGCCATTTTGACGTCATGTACCTCGCCGCAAGTTGCATGTCGCCGTCGTCGCGTGTAGCAGTTTTCAGTTCGTTCACAGAGATAGCGCCTCGAGTAGACTCGTCAATTCGCGCGATGCAATCGTCGTTTGTGTTGTCATGGCTGTATTCGTCAGGTTGAGCAGCCACTGGTAGTCTTGATAGACAATCAGCCATGACGTTGTTAACGCCTTGCACGTATGTGACGTTGAAATTGTACTCCAACATCCTTGCTGACCACTTGTTGATGCGATGGCTGGTGCGCTCAGAGGCTGAACCCTTTGTAGTCAGAACGTTCACAAGCGGTTTATGGTCAGTTCGTAGATTGAAGTGTCTGCCCCAGAGGAATGTTCTCAGACGTTTTGTAGCTCAGAAGCAGGCTAGCATTTCTTTCTCGATTACAGAGTACTTATTCTCTGTATCAGATAGAGTTCTCGAGATGAACACGATGATTCTCTCCTGACCATCCGATATCTGGGTGAGTAAGGCGCCTAGGCCGTATTTGCTCGCATCTGTCGTCAGCACAGTTTCGACTGCGTCAGAGCAATCGAATCGTGACAACACTTGTCTCGCAGCAATGTCATGCTTAAGTTCATTGAAAATTTGCTCGTGCTGTACCCCCGAGGTGAATGGTACGTCTTTTTTCATCATCTGTCGCATTGGTGCCACTTTGGTTGCAAAGTTTTTGATGAACTTCGAAACGTATTCGCAAAGCCCCAGGAAGGAACGTAGCTGGTCTTTTCTCTCTGGTGCGGGTGCATCTAGAATAGCTCTCACAAGGTTTTCTTTGGGTGTGATCCCTGCAGAGGTGATCGTATGCCCAAGATAGTCCACAGATTTCTGACTGAATCTGCATTTCTCTCTGTTCACGTTTAGACCGTGCAAGCGAAGTTTGGTCAAAACAGTTCTGAGAATACGGTCATGCTCGATCTGGCTGGTTGCGTAAATCAGAATGTCGTCTTGAAAATAGAGTACGCCCTTGACGTCTTTGAAGATGACGTGCATCATTCTCTGGAACAACGATGATGCTGACGCTAGTCCGTATGACACGCGTGTAAACCGATACAGACCGACGGGTGTGATGAAAGCCGTAATGTCCTTCGACTCCTCTGTTAGCGGGTTTGGTTGTACGCGGAACTCAGGTCGATTGTCGTATATATCTCTGCTTTCTTGAGTGTCATTAGCATTTCGTTGATGTTCGGTAGTGGGTGAGTTTGAACGATGATCTTTGAGTTCACGTCGCGTAGGTCGACACACATGCGTATCGTGCCGTTGGGCTTTCGTGCCACAACGATTGGTGACACCCACTTTGAAGCTTCGATCTGCTCAATGACGGCTGTAGTTGTGTAGGGTCGAGAACGATTTGAAGCTTTGCCTGAGTTGGCCAACATAAGATTGTTGCGCCATGTCTCGAAACATACACTCGTTCTTCAGTTTTTCTGCCTTTGTACTGTAGCGTTGCGTTAAAGTAGCCTCTGATGTTGATCGGTGTACCCCCGTAGCCCCCGGGTGCAATGTCGCTCCCGTAGATCTCGCATTGTGAGAACAGATTGCCGTAGAGTGCGTCTGGTATAATTGTGTATTGTGAGCCCGAGACTAGAATGTTCACTTCGATGCCTTCGATTTGTACGGTACATCTCGGACATTTGATGTTCGTTTGTGCCTTCTCGTCTTTTTCGATGATTAGCACGTAATAATATGGCTTGTCGTCTGGCTGCTGTACGAGATGAACGTTGTTTCTCTTTGCGAAACACACTTTTTCGTAGTGTCCGATTTTTTGCATTTGCGGCACTTTTGCTTCAATGCCGGGCATTGTGGGTAGTTGGCCTGATGTTGAGCCGAACCACATCTATAACATTTGTTTGTATGAGTTTGTTCGTGTTTTTTGTATTTGTCGTACGTGCTTACTTTCCGTGCGTAAGTTTTCTTTTGCTTTACTACATTCACGGATTCGGTACTGAAGGGGTTAACGCTGTTTTGAGCTTCCATACTCCTAGCATCTTTTATTGCACTTTCTAGCCTCACAGCTACGACAATAACTTTGTCTAGGTCAATGTTCTCATCAGCCAGTAGTCTTTCACGAATTGTATGATTGTTCACCTTTTCAATGAATTGGTCGCAGATTGCGTCGTCAAAGAAATCGCCAAAGTCGCATGTTGACGCCAAATGTCGTAACGCTGCTATGTACTCAGTGATCGATTCATGCTGCGTCTGTGTGCGCTTCCTGAACGTGTAAAGCTCGGCTCTCTTGTTTCTGATGATTCTGTATTCGTTCTCCAACTTCATGTTCGTCTTTTCAAATTCGGTAGCACTTGGCGGGTAAAAGGTTAATTCTTTCAGTTTTGAATAGCGCCGTTGACCCTCTGTTCCAAGCGAATGTAACAGCAGTGCAGTTTTGCGTTTATCACTGAACTGTTCGCCGTCGATAGCTATCATGTACGTGTCCCATTGACGTTTCCACTCGTTCCATGCAATCGGCGGCGGTTCGGGTTTTTCCAAGAACTTCGCTGGCGCATCGATCAAATTCGCCATGTTCCCGTTTAGTTCGCTTACGTTGCATGCGTAACTTACATATTTGCGTGTAGTCTGATCCCAGCTGTCTCGTCGCCATAAAATGTTGTATCTTGGTGTACGTTGTACGTTGTAATTGCGAAATTACAAGAGATGATGTATAGAACAAGATTGTTTAATTCAAGATGTTCGACCACTTCCCCGATCCAAAATAGTAATCCAGCTTTGATCAACAAAACGTGAAATTACAATAATGAGAACACAACAATATTATTTTATTTGCGAATTGTACACTAAGAAGAAAGTTCAAAACGTGCAAACGGCGTGTTTGTGGTAATACACATCCGGGACCCGCTGCTGTGATTTCCACGTGGTAATCGCACAAATGAATCTCCAATTCACGCGATTACAGTATACTGCTCTCCGAAAAAAATACAATCAAGGCGGCACGGGACATAGTATGCAGGGAATGCGTAGATTATCCAGCACAAAGATATCGTTATAATGATGCGGGCTGAGGAAATCCCCAACAAACGACCAAACAAATGCAGCGCCTCGTTGGTGGTATTTTAATTAAAATTCATGTATTCAAATTCAAGATTTCAAAGTAGATGGCGTTTATGTTTCAATAGTTGTGCAACTTACAACATGTATTCATAATATTGTGTAAACTCGGCAGTTCACCTCTGCCACAACAAGCTCCCACTTTAGCAACATCACAATATGTCTTCAGGTGAGTCTTCTTGATTCTACCATCGATTTACTAAATTACGTAAATTTTCAAACCAAATCAAGATATGTATGTATATATGTATGTGTATGTATATATATATATATGTATATATATATATATATATATATATATATATATATATATATATATATATGGATATGGGTGGTGTGTTTAGGTAGGTAGGTAGGTAGATAGATAGATAGATAGATATATAGATAGATAGATATATAGATAGATAGATAGATATATATATATATATATATATATATATATATATATATATATATATATATATATAGATAGATAGATAGATAGATGGATAGATCGATAGATAGATAGATAGATAGGTAGATATATATATATAGATAGATAGATATATAGATAGATAGATAGATAGATAAAGATAGATAGATAGATAGACAGACAGATAGATATATATATATATATATATATATATATATATATATATATATAGATAGATAGATAGATAGATAGATAGATAGATAGATAGATAGATAGATAGATAGACAGATAGATAAATAGATAGATCGATAGATAGATAAATAGATAGATCGATAGATAGATAGATAGATCGGCGTCCTCCCTTTAAAGAGGACTATGACGAAGAACATGAATACACTGGACACATACGCGGTAGTGGCGGCAGCAGCGCCCGATCCTCCGGTCGACGCCACGTAAGCGGCGGCAACCACCGTCCCAGCAGCCAGAGCGCCAACTCCAACGCCTGCTACCACCTTAGTCTTCGTACTGAAGTCTCGAGATGACGCTTCTGTAGTGGCACGCACACCCTTTTATAAATAACTAAAATACACAGTATACAGGTCTAGGCCTACTTGTATCTGTTCATTCGTTTATTTATATGTTATGGTTGCAAATCGTTTCGTGCTCACCATGTCCTTGAAGGCGAGGGTGACATATGCGTTTTTCTCATTCATTTCTCATCTCATGTTTCTCACATTCTATGAACGGTGTACATTGCATTTAGCGCTGCATACTTTTATATTGTATTATGTTGATTTGTTTTCAATGTACTGGTACTGCAAAAAGATACCGACCTTCGCAGTTCTTGCCAGCATAACCCTCTTTACACGTGCACACGACCTCTTTTCCACCATCCACCTTGCTCTTGCAGTCTGCACCGTTTTTGCACGGGGACGATCTACAAGGGGAATAGCCTACAAACAGGCAATCGCATTATATGTGTGCGTGTGTGTTTATATATATATATATGTGTGTGTGTGTTTGTACGTGCGTGCGTGTGTGCGTGTGTGTGTGCGTGCGTGCGTGTTGGTATGTAGGTGGGTTGTTTGGTTGGTTGGTTTGTGGGAGGGTGGGTGGGTGGGTGGGTGGGATGGGTGGGTGGGTGGGTGGGTGGGTGGGTGGGTGGGTGGGTGGGTGGGTGGGTGGGTGGGTGGGTGGGTGGGTGGGTTTTTGGGTGGCCGTTTTGTTGACAGAATACTATGGATAAATACTGTGTTGCGTAACACTATTGAACATCATTATTAGTATAATTCATATATTTGATTAACAGTATTCATACGCTTGTAAAATCATGTCCTTAGTACCAACATCAATTCACAACATTTAATTTAATTCATTAAGTTCCGCGCCACTATGTGTCACTCACCAATTACGAGTTTGCATGTTTTGGTTCCCAAATGACAGCTCCGTCTATAGGAGTCCCACTGATAATATGTTTTTACACATGGATTGTTGTCGTGTATCCTATGGTTGATACATCTCGCGAATACGTGACACCCAATGCAAGACTGGTAGTCTGTGTCAACTAACGTTTCACACGATGAAATGCAACTGCTTCCCGTCGTCTTCCAAACCGTCTCGTCTAAACACAGAAACATCACGAAGTTACTGAACATTTAAACATACTGTTATAAATTTTGAAATATATTAATTTGCAGGCAAGAATAAGTAAAATAAACTAAACAGCTCGTCAAGGCAAAGCGACATATTGTCCGTAATCAGTATGTCAGTTGAAAACACAGCTACAAGGATTTAATGTACACTTAATGTACACTTACTGACGTAGACTCTAGACAGCGGCTCTGGTTTGTCGTCAAAAGCGTGGCGTTTGACTGGATTTCTTCTGCGCGAGGCATTGTGACGAGATCGAGTAAGTGCGGCGACAGTTTCCCCTACGTCCCCGCAGCACATATCTGGAAACCAAATCACATGAAAACCATGCATTTCTGTTTTGGCTGGAAATCGGGTGCTTTGAAGCAACTAACTGATTTAATAAGATATGGCAAGATTGCCATGCAATGCTAAACCCCCAGATAGCAAGTGGACAAGGAAACGTTTGGTTTATTGAGAGTCCAACAATTGTCATCTATGTGTAACCCATCCCCTCTGCGACATTCACGTTGTTACCATTGATACAATCAGTGGATGTATCAAGGGGCCATGTTAGGCAGCGTGAGCTTAATGCAAATCCCTTTTAGCATAAAAACAAAATCAACGAATGCATACGATAC
Organism: Lamellibrachia satsuma; assembly: GCA_033239005.1. Taxonomy (NCBI): domain Eukaryota; kingdom Metazoa; phylum Annelida; class Polychaeta; order Sabellida; family Siboglinidae; genus Lamellibrachia; species Lamellibrachia satsuma. The sequence continues at coordinate 1,958,592 of BSQZ01000056.1, forward strand.
CCATATAATACTTGTTATCTTTTAATATTATCAAAGATACACGATTTAAATATGAAATAAAATACGCTAGTTTTATGACATACAAAACACAGACCGTTCTACAGTTATTAAAGACGTTCAAATGAAGGTGAACTATATAATACTTTTCACCGGATAATTTATGTGTCTGTTAAATTCTTCTTTTGTACCGTTTCTGGTGAAAATATCCTGGACCACCCAACAATTAAATATGCAGGGAAACATTGTTAATTTAGATGTGCTTTATCAATTGAGATCGAAACAATGCAACCCCAACTAGCTGCGCATCATTTAACCAATGAAAGTCGTTCTAATTTCCATTTAAAGGGGTTCTACTTTGATCAACCAGATGATCGGGCAACTTACTACAACTGAACACGAGGAACAACGCCGCCACTGCGGTCTCGCGCGACGCCATTGCGTGACGTATTATGTAACTACGTTAATATTGCAAGAGAAATGACGTAACGACACTTCCGGTCTGACTGTTGCCAGCCTCTGGCTGTACAATCGGTCGAGTTACATTAAGCAATCCTTCCAGGAGTTGTTTCCAAACGAAACAAATTGAACATGTATCTGACTAAGTATGTTATTCTATTTTCTATATAACATACAAATATATCGGTCATTCTCCGTAGAACGTATAAAATGTGATGAGGAAATACGACCAGATCTTTAGAGAAACATTTTATAGGTAAACAGTTTTATGATTGATGTATTTGTCTACGACAGGAAAATACTATCAGCAGTGCTCACTGCCCTTTCTACCTCCTATACTGTAATTTTATAATTGCCTTATCCGCTTCTGGTATCATTCCTGTTTGTCCTGTTACGTGAGCATAACGAGTTCCGCATTTGTCCATTTCCAGACAACACCAAACAAGACTGGAAACAGGTCAGACACGTGAATAGAACAGCCAAATTGTTGTGTTGGGGTCAATGTCTACCAATGATTTAGCGATATGCTTTGGACAAGGCTCTCGGTAGCATAACTACTAGACAACAAACCCAACTGTCTCTTTCATACCCTTACGGAGCCGCGGCAGGGGTGTAGAGAACTTCGACCATATTTTGTAAAAATTTCACAAGAGTAACAGGAATGACTGACAGTAACAGGAATTACTTACAGTAACAGGAATGACTGGAAGTAACAGGTATGCCTGACAGTAACAGGAATGACTGACAGTAACAGGAATGACACAGGTAAATAAAAGCAGTTCACAGACACAAGAAGACAACTTTATTCAGGTGCTTGTCCCCTGGAATATAATAAAAAATAATAGTTAGCATTTTGATTGCAACATTCAAACAATCCAGTTGTTCACGATCGAGCATTTTAGTATCACTGAAACCAAAGAACTTTCAAATACGAAAAACACATTTCAACTGAGCCCTTGTAACGAGAACAGGGCACATTCACTGGCCAAGATTTCGTCTAATCATCTGACAATAACATCCATATGGTTGGATCGACCTGCTGCTGATTCTGATGATGTCTGGGTAAGGCTTATCATCGTACTCAACAACACACAACTTTCCAGTTGCAATGTCGATCCCTTTACCTTCCACGGTCGCAACGGGTTCATCCTACAAGCAATACTAATCGTGTATCACGTGGTCAGATGTTGGTGGGACAATGCACAGAAATTTAAGAATATATTTATACCAAGCTCACGTCTGATTTTGTGAATTCATTGTGGAGCTGGCTTCAAGTAAAAATATGCAGGAATCATCTTACACACGTTTAGCAACATATACTCAATGTAATAATTATAGATGTGAAGCCTCAACGCTGACTTCAAGCCACATGCATCCGACATTAATAAGTAGGATCACGATACAGTTGGAATATTATATATATGTGTGTGTGTGTGTGTGTGTGTGTGTGTGTGTGTGTGTGTGTGTGTGTGTGTGTGTGTGTGTGTGTGTGTGTGTGTGTGTGTGTGTGTGTGTGTGTGTGTGTGTGTGTGTGTGTGTGTGTGTGTGTGTGTGTGTGTGTGTGTGTGTGTGTGTGTGTGTGTGTGTGTGTGTGTGTGTGTGTGTGTGTGTGTGTGTGTGTGTGTGTGTGTGTGTGTGTGTGTGTGTGTGTGTGTCAGTAGTAAAATGGACGCTTTGTTGACAAAATACTATGGCATTAGATGTGTGTAATACTATTGAGCATCATTATTAGCATAATTCATATATTTTATAAAGTTATTTATATTGCTCTAATGCTATTTCATTTGTACCAACGTCAATTGGCAGCATTTAATTTAATTCATTAAGTTCCGCGCCACTATCTGTCACTCACCAATTACGAGTTTGCATGTTTTGGTTCCCAAATGACAGCTCCGTCTATAGGAGTCTCACTGATAATATGTTTTTACACATGGATTGTTGTCGTGTATCTTATGGTTGATACATCTCGCGAATATGTGACACCCAATGCAAGACTGGTAGAGCCTGTCAACTAACGTTTCACACGATAAAATACAACTGCTTCCCGTCGACTTCCACACCGTCTCGTCTAAAGACAGAAACATCACGAAGTTATTGAACATTTAAACAAACTGTTATAAAGGCGGCATGCAATGCACTTTGAGTCTTTGACGATACGTTGACCAATGTACTCAACATGACATATTTGGACGCGCTCCCTTCCTCCACGTCAGGGTTGACAGGCTGCAAATAAATAAGCATAATATATAGTGGGTAATTGTTGTTGGTAGCGTTCCTGCTCTGTACACACACAGCGCGTCTTTCGGGATCTGCATTACGCCGCGCTCTATATGCAGCTGTTATTCGCCAGCAGACTGGTTTTTTTTGCTAACGTTACCCATTTTATCGGCCGCGCCGAAAAACACAAAAGCTTCATTTTACGTCTGTCACATACTAAAACTTGCCTACATGACAGTTCTTTATGAAGAGCACCGGTTCCGCCCCTACAGACAGGATACCAACGACAAAATAGGACTGCACAACTTATACTTAGATGATATTAGTGCTACATACTGCAGGTAGACAAATTACGCATGTAAACCTTACCGAATGACGAAGATTACTGAGTATTGTAATTCAATGTCGATGATGACATGATATATTTCCATTCGACATCTTTCTCGTTATCGAATCATCATTCCCGTTACCGAATCAGGCGTAACAGGAATGAGAGTAACAGTAATGACAATTTGAGCTTCAGTCCCCTCTAAAGAAAAAAAAATCCTCATTCTAACCAACTGAGAATGACATGATAAAATGATAGTAGCCGAACATACACTGCTCAGATTCATCAGCTTATATGTTGTACATTTCCTCCCAGGTCTAACTGCATTAGAGAAGTAAGAGTAATGACATGTATTTATCCAACCACGATGAATGAGGTGACACTTACCACGTGGAAATCAATACGCTGGATTAGACGCCATGATGGTCTATCGCATCAGTTTCCGACATCTATCGAAAAAACTTGAACGAGATCGGTCTGTGCTTGGTGAGGAGAGCGGCTCTTTGTTGTCGAGTAACAAATTCAAGGACAAGGTGGAAATTCAAGAAAAAGTAGATCTGATTGAGCTCGTCGTGTTTGCTCTGTTAGAGCTCGTCATGTTTGCTCTGTTAGAGCTCGTCATGTTTGCTCTGTTAGAGCTCGTCATGTTTGCTCTGTTAGAGCTCGTCATGTTTGCTCTATTAGAGCTCGTCATGTTTGCTCTGTTAGAGCTCGTCATGTTTGCTCTGTTAGAGCTCGTCATGTTTGCTCTGTCACGACACCGTCATTGGGGTACTAAGAATGAACAATGAGAAAATACGCAATAAAAACACTTTTTTGTATGAATTTCGATACGGCGAATGCAGCGACCCGAACTTTTGGACAAGAGGAAAAAGACTGATTTTGTTCATTTTAGACCCTGTCTTCATTCCAAAAGTCATCCACATGGGACTCGAATAGTATGGAGAGTTCGCACCTGGTTCAGATGTGTTGGCCACGAAAGTTTGTTCACTCAAAATAATTCAAAATTAAAATTCCTGCAACTGGGACTCAAACTATACGTTGTGTGGAGAATGACCGATATAACAGAGCACATCGGATGTTTACACTCAGCACTAGCATTAATGAGTAGGCAGCAGTTCAGGGTGAATGTTGTTTACCCGTCACAGATACACTAATTAGTATGCAGAATTAAGCCAATCGTTAAACACTCCTTGTAATGCTCCTTAACATTTGACCACATCCAACAAAATAATGTTTGACTCGAGCATGTTATGTAGATAATGACTGAGACAGACTGCTTCGTGCGCATAATGAATGATTAATTGACGGTCCTTGAAAATGAATGTATCGGGAAGTATGCATAGGAAAACTTGAAACATGACACAAACAACATGAAGCTGTTTGTTGTATGTTTTTGTTTCGCTACAAATCATCTCTGGGAAGGTTTAGTAATTCGACTCATATCACAGTGATATACGGGCCGCAGTCAGACCGGAAGTGTTGTTTCGTCACTTCTCTGTAACGTATTCGTGGTTCCACATCACGTCACCCGAGTGGTGTCACATGTCGTGTTCAGCTGTCGTAAGTTAACCGAACTTCTGTTTACATAAGTGTCTGGTTTGTCTCGCTCGCTGTTGTGGGATGAGGTGACAATGTCATGTTATGTTAATCGCGAACTTTAGCTGACATTTTACCTTGCATTTCTTTATAAAACAGTGCTGTCTGTATACTATTAAAAAACAGTTCCTTACTGCACCACTAGCGCCGAAATACAGGGAGTTTCCAGTGTCTCTCAAGTAAGAAGAATAAGAGTTTGGGTTAGACATACGTTTTGAGCTATGATTATAGGTTTAGGGTTAAGGAATCCTTTCGGCTCTAACGCCGCTAAGGCCACGGCTGCCGTTGTGCACGTGACAGGTGCCGGAAGGGCCGCCATTGGAGTCCATGGAACGTCAGAAGTGCTGCTATTGCAGCTAATGCTACGTACATATGCTTCATATGTTACTCGCATAGGGGATAGACCACAGTTACACTTCTGGTATGTAGTAGCCAAGCATTAGCAAGCCGTTTTCCGAAAACAGTTCGGCGGTTAATATTTTACCAAAACTGTAATTTGTAAGGTTGCCCTAGAAAAATACACGTTTTGTCCCAGCAAGAACGTTTGGGTGCTGGTAATGGCATCATTGCTGATGTCATTTGAAGCGCACGTTTAGGCTAGTTTACTGCGTTGTGCAATCATTAATAATTATAAAAAGTCCACCTCAACATTTTCACATAGGGGACAGTAGCCAGGCGTTGGGACTGCACTAGTGCACGCTTCAGATGTTGCCTTTGTGTCTTCTTTGCTTTGTTCAATAACATAAGACGAAAGCACCAACACACACACACACACGCGCGCGCGCGCGCATACACACACACACACACACACACACTAACAAACACACACACGCGCGCTCGCACGCACCCCCACCACACACACACACACACACACACACACACAAACACACGCACGCACCCTCACACACGCACACACACACACACACACACACACACAAACACACGCACGCACCCTCACACACGCACACACACACATACACGCACAAACGCACGCACACACGCAAAAACAAACTGGATATACAACTTCAGTAAACAGTATTCTAGGAAGAATTGGTTTTAGTTTCAACATAATAATATTTGAATAAAACATATTTTTTTATCAGCACACATAAACCAGTTCTACAAAATAATTTTGATTCAGAGTGATACCGTTGCAAAAATCAATTGCTGTACAAACTTGTGTACTTGCTTGCCTATACATGTGTTGTTGAAGCGTACTCTCACAAAGTCTGCGTACCTTGCCTTATCATGACAACCACAGTACGATGGTCGTGGATCGCCGATTTTCTTGATGTGGATACATCAGGTGCCCAAAACTAAAGAACGCAATTCACAGCGACACGAAATGGTGCTTTCTACGATGTCTAACAGCGCAAGAACGCCACGATATTCGTCAGATCGTCCTTTAATGGCAATTAGAAACATACACATTAGGTGCATTTGGGAATAGTCACGTCGTAAATTTTGTGCATTGTGTAATGCGTGTATGACGTCACTTTGCCGAAGACCACATGCTTGTCACTGTCTCCCAATTAGGCAGAAACGTGCCTGCCTCTTCGTCGTCGTCGTCTCGTCTTCTCCAGCCAATCAAAGGGCCTATGAGCCCGGACGCTACTTGCATCAGGTAGCCCCCCTCTCTCGCTACTGTATGACCCCTGTAATGTAACGCCACTTTATCATATTAACGCCAGACATTCCTTAGAGTAACAGTAACATAATATTTGGACAATGGCGTGTTACAATGCCAGACATTAGCTGTCGAGGCCGATCAACACGACATGCTACTAAATATGTAATGCGTCAAACGAATTGTGGAAAACAAAAATGGCAAACAAGTTGTAAAGCTAAACGTAACTTAGAATGTCCAAGGAACCGTTCAAGGCGTTCTACACTTCACTCATTGACAGATCTGTTCTTTACAATACATTCTCTGGGAAGCATTAAGCTATTCTGCAATTTCTCCAAAGACTTCGTTCAAATATATCTACCACTACCAGTGTTCATTTATACAGCAGAGTGAACTGGAGCAACGTGGGGTGGACGGAATTGCCTAGGCTTCGAAACGACAGCAGGAGGACTCGAACTACGATCCTCTCGATCGCCAGTCCGGCGGGTTGACCGCCGAGCTACCGCGCCCCATAATTGTCTTCACCCGATCGCAGCAAACAAACATGTACATAATAAGTTGATGAGGTCGATGTTTTTTCCCGAATATCGTGGCATGTTCACAAAAACGTCTTTCATGAAAAAAAATGTAAAACATGAAAGGACAAAAACCACAAATGAAACGACTGGAACTATTGAATTATCTCGGAATATCACAGTCGCCTTTGGAGATATTATATGTGTGTGCATAATTTCTCATAGGATATCATTTTATTTGCGAATGTTATACATTATGCATTGTTTAAGTTCAAAACGTGCATAAGGTGTGTTTGTGGTAATACACATCCGGGATCCGCTGCTGTGATTTCCACGTGGTAATCGCACAAATGAATCTCCAATTCACGCGATTACAATATACTGCTCTCCGAAACAAAATACAATCAAGGCGGCACGGGACATAGTATGCAGGGAATGCGTAGATTATCCAGCACAAAGATATCGTTATAATGATGCGGGCTGGAGAAATACCAAACAAACGACCAAACAAATGCAGCGCCTCGTTGGTGGTATTTTAATTAAAACTCATGTATTCAAATTCATTATTTTAAAATAGATGGCTTTTTATGTTTTAATAGTTGTATATATTACAACTTACAACATGTATTCGGTTAGCATAATTTAGTGTAAACTCGGCAGTTCACCTTGCCACAACAAGCCCCCACGCTAGCAACATCACAATATGTCTTCAGGTGAGTCTTCTTGATTGTACCATCTATTTTGAAAACTAGGTAAATTTTCATTCAAACCAGATCAATATATATATATATATATATATATATATATATATATATATATATATATATATATATATATATATATATATATATATATAGTTCTTATACTGCTGCACTACATCGACTCTTATCCTTCTCCACTGCTATACATATAGATAGATAGATTATTGTGAGAAAGGCAGAGGAAGATAAAAAGGGAAGTGAAAAAGCTGCTGATGGGGAGCAGTGGAGAAGGATAACTATCGAAGTAGTACAGCAGTATAAGAACTAGTCGGCGTCCTCCCTTTAAAGAGGACTATGACCAAGAACATGAATACACTGGACACATACGCGGTAGTGGCGGCAGCAGCGCCCGATCCTCCGGTCAACGCCACGTAAGCGGCGGCAGCCACCGTCCCAGCAGCCAGAGCGCCAACTCCAACGCCTGCTACCACCTTAGTCTTCGTACTGAAGTCTCGAGATGACGTTTCTGTAGTGACACGCACACCCTTTTATAAATAACTAAAATACACAGTATACAAGTCTAGGCCTAATTGTATCTGTTCATTCGTTTATTTATATGCTATGGTTGCAAACTGTCCTTCTCATTTCTCGTCTCATTGTTCTCATTAGATGTTCTATGAACGGTGTACATTGCATTTAGCGCTGCATACTTTAATATTGTATTATGTTAATTTGTTTTCAATGTACTGATACTGCAAAAAGATACCGACCTTCACAGTTCTTGCCAGCATAACCCTCTTTACACGTGCACACGACCTCTTTTCCACCATCCACCTTGCTCTTGCAGTCTGCACCGTTTTTGCACGGGGACGATCTACAAGGGGAATAGCCTACTGGTGGGTGGGTGGGTGGGTGGGTGGGTGGGTGGGTGGGTGGGTGGGTGGGTGGGTGGGTGGGTCGATGGGTGGGTCGGTGGGAGGGTCGGTGAGTGGGTCGGTGGGTGGGTCGGTGGGTGGGTCGGTGGGTGGGTCGGTTGGTGGGTCGGTAGGTGGGTGGGTGTGGACAGTAAAATGGCCGGTTTGTTGACAAAATACTATGGATAGATACTGTGTTGTGTATCGCTATTGAACATCATTATTAGTAGAATTCATATATTTGATGAATATTATTCATATGCTTGTAAAATAATTTCCTTAGTACCAACATCAATTCACAACATTTAATTTAATTCATTAAGTTCCGCGCCACTATCTGTCACTCACCAATTACGAGTCTGCATGTTTGGGTTCCCAAATGACAGTTCCGTCTATAGGAGTCCCACTGATAATATGTTTTTACACATGGATTGTTGTCGTGTATCTTATGGTTGATACATCTCGCGAATACGTGACACCCAATGCAAGACTGGTAGTCACTGTCAACTAACGTTTCACACGATGAAACACAACTGCTTCCCGTCGTCTTCCAAACCGTCTCGTCTAAACACGAAAATATCACGTTATCAAGTTATTGAACATTTAAACAAACTGCTAATAATGTTAAACTATATTCATTTGCAGACAAGAGCAAGCAAAATAAACTAAACAGCTGATCATGGCAAAGCGACATGTTGTCCGTAATCAATACGTCAGTTGAAAACACAGCTACAAGGATTCACATTTGTATGCAGAGGCGTCGGCAGGCAGAAAGTTTGCAAGCAAAAATGTCAACACGCCAATGCAGGTAGAGAGATAATAATAACGAGAGAAGTCGGAGGCGCTGTGATCGTGTAGAATGCGGAGATTACAACTGTTAGTTGAAAAGAGACGTTTGCTAAGACTGCGGGTCAGATATTGAAGCGTGATGAAAAGACGCACTGACAAATGGATACAGAATGAGCAAACCGTAGAAAGGGAGCCAGAAATGGTTGTACAGGCATGTTTGACGGCACACTTACTGACGTAGACTCTAGGCAGCGGCTTTAACTTATCGTCAAAAACATGACGTTTTACTGGATTTTTTCTGCGGGCGACACCTTGACGAGATCGCGTGAGTGCGGCGACTGTTTCCAGTACTTCGCCACAGCACAGCTCTGGAAACAAGATCACATGAAAACCACGCGTTGCTGTTTTGTCGCTGGAAATCGGGCGGTTTGAAGCAGCTAACTGATTTAACAAGATATAACAGGATTGCCATCCAATGCTAAACACCTAGATGGCAAGTGGACAAGGAAACCATTCGTTTGTCGAGAGTCCAAAAAAATTTCATCTCTGTGTAACCCATCCGCTCTGCGACATTCACGCTGTTACCATTGATACAATCAGTAGATAATTTGTTTCATACGTTTATCGTCCTTTGTGATAATTATTACTTTCTGATGTCTAGTATGCATTGTTCTTTCACTAACGTTATTCCGTGTCTCCAAGTTCCTCTATCTTATATGCAAGATGTATTAAGAGGCCATACTGTGTGGGAGTAATCAAATCCCTGTTCACATAAAAGTAAAATCAACGAATGCATACGATATCCATGCAATGTTTATTATCTCTTAATATTTGAAAAAATTAAAATACGCTAGTTTTATGACATATAACATAGAAATCGCTCTAGTGCAATTAAAGACAGCCCAACGAATCTTCACATTTGAATGTGAAATATCTAATACTTTTCACCGGATAATTTATTTGTGTTGTACTATTTCTGACGGTAAATACCTGCAGCACCAAAGAATAAAACAAGAAGGAAAGTATTGTTAATTTAGAATTGTCATTGAAATCGAAACAATGCAGAATAGTTGGACATTTAGAAAAAAAACAGCAACTAGCCGCATATCAGTAAACCAAAGAATATAGTTGAACTTTCCCTTTAAAAAGATTTTACTTTAAACAACCAGATGGTCGATTAACTTACTACAGTTGAACACGAGGAACAACGCCGCCATTGCGGTCATGCACGACGCCATTGCATGACGTATTATGGAACTAGGTTCATCTTACAGAGAAGTGACGTATCAACACTTCCGGTATAACTGTCTGTCAGCCTCTGACTGTGTAATCGGTTGAGCTACATTAAGCAATCCTTCCTGGAGTTGATTTCAAGCGAAACATATATATGTTCAACAAACTGGACATGTATCTGCCTGTCATTATATTGTCTTGATAACATTGTCGAGTGAAACATTATGTAATTATGGGTGGTTTGGTGTAATGAAACGTCACAGGGTGTCACATTGGGTGTTTTGTGATTTCCCCAATTATATTATAAAGGGACAATTATACGGTAACTGCCATAACATTTTGAACACATTCAGCTGACCTATTCATATTTGGACTTACCTTATATTGATACTATTGATCTTGTGATTTTTCGGTCCTTGCATACTTGGACCTAGTCCTATTTAATGGTATATAAATCGGTTTGGATATAGAGAAACATTTATCCCATGGTAGCTGACGTTACATAAAATGAACATTCCAGTCATCTTTACACCAGTTGTGTCCTCAAAGTTGTACTTGAATTCTAAATATTGTGTTTATTAAATAGTTGTCACATAAGAGCAAAACAGATAAGCATATAACATAAACTATTATTCAAACCCAGCCACAAAACATAGTTACTCACGTTACGGTAACTGACGTGGCAATTTGTTCACACGGTAACATCATACAAAATGTATGCCTATGATTCATATTTCACTTTAAATGTTAGGTCTTAGGAAAACATTATATAAAATACAATAGGTATGCACAACAGACAATGTCCAAATCAGCCTTATTTTAACCGATCTAAGGGATCAAAATACCGGTAACACCATTAACATCACAACTAATGTTAGCACATTTAATCATAATAATTAAATAAATAACGAAACCTAAAACATTATGTTGCTGTATTGTCGTCGATTATTATATGTTTTGTGTGGCCAAGACTACCATAAGGTGGAATTACCAGAGTACCTTCTACCTGCAGTGAACTTACAATAGTGCTCGTACGTTTTTTACTTTCTGCAATGAACTTACAATAGTGCTCGTACGTTTTTACTTTCTGCAATGAACTTACAATAGTGCTCGTACGTTTTTTACTTTCTGCAATAAACTTACAATAGTGCTCGTACGTTTTTTACTTTCTCCGGTGAACTTACAATAGTGCTCGTACGTTTTTTACTTTCTGCATTGAACTTACAATAGTGTTCGTACGTTTTTTACTTTCTGCAATGAACTTAGAATAGTGTTCGTACGTTTTTTACTTTCTGCAAAGAACTGGTCAAGAGTCGTAAGAACACCGGTCAGGCATCTTCTGGCACCGGTCAATTGTCTTCTGGCACTGGTCAAGCGTCCATAGAGCACTGGTCAAGCGTAGTAAGTACACCGGTCAAGCGTCTTCGGGCACTGTTTCGGCACCGTCTTAAGAGTTCATGGTCAATCTCGTCAAACTATGGTCATCCGGTTATTAACTAGCTGTAACACGCATACACATGTCAGTATCATACTCATGATAGTAACATATACGTGACAATAACATACATTTGACACAGTAACAAACACTTGACAGTTGACACAGTTGACTCAATTAACAGGAACATAAACGCACTAACGTAAACTTGACACATTTTACAGTAACATACCCCTGACAGTGACATACATATGACACTGTTGACAATAATATACAAGTGATAGTAACCTACACATGAGAGTAACATACACATGACAGTAACATATACATGACAGTAATATATACTTGCCACATATGAGAGTAACATACACCGGAAAGCAATGTGCACATTAGAGTAACATACATACGAAACAACATACATGTGACAGTAACATATACATGACAGTAACATGACAGTAATGTACACTTTACAATAACATACACCTGAGAGTAACATGCACCTGCCGGAAACATACAAATGACAGACGCGATTGAGAGTAACATATACCTGGCAGTAACAGACACCTGACGTAAACATACAGGTGTATGTTAATGTCATGTGTATGTTACTGCCAGGTATATGTTACTGTCATGCATATGCTACTGTCAGGTGTGCGTTACGGTTAACTGTGTCAAGTGTTTATTATTGTCATGTGCATGTTACTGTCATATACATGCTACTGTCAGGCGCATGCCACTGTCAGGTGTGTGTTATTGTCAGGTGTACGTCCTCTCATATGTATGTTATTGTCATGCGTGCGTGCGTGCGTGCGTGCGTGCGTGCGTGCGTGCGTGTGTGTATTACTGCCAGGGGTACGTTACTGTCAGGTGTATGTTACTGTAAAATGTTTATTACTGTCAGGTGTACGTTACTCTCAATTGTATCAAGTGTTTGTTAGTGTAATGTTATGTACTGCCAGGTGTATGTTACTGCCAAGCGTACGATACTTTCACGTGTGTGTGTTACTGCCAGACGTATGTCACTGTCATGTGTTTGTTTCTGTCAGATGTGTGTTACTGTCAACTGTGTCAAGTGTATGTTACTGTCAGATGTATGTTACTGTCAGGTTCGTGTCATTGTCATGTGTATGTTACTGTTACATGCATGGTACTGCCACGTATATGTTACTGTCAGATGCATGTTATTCTATGCTGTGTATGTTACTGTTAATTGTATGTTACTGGCATGTGCATGTGCATGTTACTGTCATGTTTATATTACTGTCAGGTGTGTGTTACTCTGCTGTGTATGTGGCTGTCAAGCGACTGTCACTGTCAGGTATATGTTACTCTCAGTTGTATATCGCTAACAGTTGTTATTATCATGCATGCTACTGTCAAATGTATGTTAGTGTCATGTGTATGCTACTGTTATATAAATGTTACTTTCATTTGTATGTCATTGTCAGATGTATGTTTCTGTCATGTGTATGTTACTGTTATATAAATGTTACTGTCAAGTGTATGTTACTGTCAGGTGTATGTTACCGGCATGTGCATGTTACTGTAAAGTGTGTTACTCTATTGTGTATGTTAATGTCAAGTGCATGTTACTCATGTGTATGTAACTGTCATGTATATGCTACTGCCAGGTGTATGTTGCTGTCAACTCTGTCAAATATATGTTACTCTCAGGTGTATGTGAATGTCCACTGTATGATACTGCCATGTGTACGTTAGTGTCGGGTGTACGTTACTAGCAGTTGTACGTTACTGTCAGGTGTGTGTTAATCTATTGTGCATGGTACTGTCAGTTGTATGTTACAGTCGATAGTATGTCACCGTCATGTGAATAAGTGTCTTCCACGTCGGATTTAGCTGTCTCCGTCACCTTGTCATCTACCGTGGAGACGTAAGTATAAGTGTCTTCCACGTCGGATTTAGCTGTCTCCGTCACGTTGTCATCAACCGGCACCAACCATCAAAAAACAAACAGCTCTATCAACTACTATATCAGGTACCAGTATCTCACATTCTACAAAGATTGAGACATTAATGAAATATGGAGTTACAGACAGGTAGTTATTTTTAAAAAAAATATTAAATGTAACCATTAAACTGACCTACTTAAGTTGACGTTTGACCTATTTAAGTTCACCTTTGTACTAATTAAATTGACATTTGATCTGATTAACTAGACATTTGATCTACTTAGCTTGACGAGCTTGACAGGTGCCGAAGACGATGTGTAGGGGAAGGGTGGGTAAAATGGGCCCGCTTGACCGGTATCAGAAGACGCTTGACTGGTGCTATGCCGAAGACTGTGCCAAAACAGATCCAATATGTGTTTACATGTGAGACCTGGACAATCTACAGTCGCCATGTAAGACGTGGACAGTCTACAGCCGCCATCCCAAGAAGCTCAACCATTTCTCATGAGCTGCCTCAGAAAAGTGGCAGGACAAGATTCCTGACGCCGAGGTCCTTGCCAGGGCAAGTATGACCAGCATCCATACAGTCCTTAAAACCTTAAAAAACTCAACTCAGCCGAGATGGGCTTGTCATGTGATCCGCATGCCAGACGAACGCCTATCAAAGAAGCTACTCTAAGGTGAACGTCTGACAGGAATGCGTTCCCGTGGCGGCCAAAAGAAACGCTTCAAGGACACCTTGAAAGCATCCTCCAAGAGCTTTAACATTGTCCCTGAGAGCTGGGAGAGCGTCACACAGGATGGCCCTGGATGGCGCAGCAACGGCCCATTCCCCCTGGCGCTGCCATCTCTGAGCAAAAGAGAATCAGCGGGACCAAAAGAAGACGTGAACTGAGAAACTCTAGAGAAAGCAACACGTTTCAACCCGACAATGCTGCAGCAGTGTCCCGCCGCCATTGTGACAGACAACTCCTGGCTAGGATCGGCCTTGTCAGCAATCCTCGGACCAATCGCAGTATAACTACCTTGAACAGATGATATCGTGGTCCTCTTCGCACCCGAAGGACGAATTATGTATAACTGGATAATATCTAGACGACCATAGCTTGACCAGTTTGACAGATACTCTTAAGACGGTTCCGAAACAGACAGGAAACCGGTGTTCTTCAGGCGCTTCAGTGCTCTTAAGACGCTTGACTAGTGCCAGAAGGCCCTTGACCGGTGTTCTAACGACGCTTCACCAGTGCTCTTAAGACGCTTGACTAGTGCCAGAAGGCCCTTGACCGGTGTTGTAACGACGCTTCACCAGTGCTCTTAAGACGCTTGACTAGTGCCAGAAGGCCCTTGACCGGTGTTCTAACGACGCTTCACCAGTGCTCTTAAGACGCTTGACTAGTGCCAGAGGGCCCTTGACCGGTGTTCTAACGACGCTTCACCAGTGCTCTTAAGACGCTTGACTAGTGCCAGAGGGCCCTTGACCGGTGTTCTAACGACGCTTCACCAGTGCTCTTAAGACGCTTGACTAGTGCCAGAGGGCCCTTGACCGGTGTTCTAACGACGCTTCACCAGTGCTCTTAAGACGCTTGACTAGTGCCAGAGGGCCCTTGACCGGTGTTCTAACGACGCTTCACCAGTGCTCTTAAGACGCTTGACTAGTGCCAGAGGGCCCTTGACCGGTGTTCTAACGACGCTTCACCAGTGCTCTTAAGACGATTGACTAATGCCAGAGGGCCCTTGACCGGTGTTCTAACGACGCTTCACCAGTGCTCTTAAGACGCTTGACTAGTGCCAGAGGGCCCTTGACCGGTGTTCTAACGACGCTTCACCAGTGCTCTTAAGACGCTTGACTAGTGCCAGAGGGCCCTTGACCGGTGTTCTAACGACGCTTCACCAGTGCTCTTAAGACGCTTGACTAGTGCCAGAGGGCCCTTGACCGGTGTTCTAACGACGCTTCACCAGTGCTCTTAAGACGCTTGACTAGTGCCAGAGGGCCCTTGACCGGTGTTCTAACGACGCTTCACCAGTGCTCTTAAGACGCTTGACTAGTGCCAGAGGGCCCTTGACCGGTGTTCTAACGACGCTTCACCAGTGCTCTTAAGACGCTTGACTAGTGCCAGAGGGCCCTTGACCGGTGTTCTAACGACGCTTCACCAGTGCTCTTAAGACGCTTGACTAGTGACAGGAGGCCCTTGACCGGTGTTGTAACGACGCTTCACCAGTGCTCTTAAGACGCTTGACTAGTGCCAGGAGGCCCTTGACCGGTGTTCTAACGACGCTTCACCAGTGCTCTTAAGACGCTTGACTAGTGCCAGGAGGCCCTTGACCGGTGTTCTAACGACGCTTCACCAGTGCTCTTAAGACGCTTGACTAGTGCCAGAAGGCCCTTGACCGGTGTTCTAACGACGCTTCACCAGTGCTCTTAAGACGCTTGACTAGTGCCAGAAGGCCCATGACCGGTGTTCTAACGACGCTTCACCAGTGCTCTTAAGACGCTTGATCGGTACTGAAGACGGTGCCATAGAGCGCGGGTGTTGAGCTTCATCTTGTCTACACACTACTCACGTGTTAGATACATTGATTAGTGAACAGATATAAGCCAATCACGAAACACTCCCTGTAATGCTCCTTAACATTTGACTACATCCAACAAAATGATGTTTGAATCGTGCATTTTGTGTAGACAAT